>CAUPSL010000479.1:0-18334 GCA_963514005.1 Raja brachyura
TGATCAGCCTCCCCGAGCTGAACCAAAGTCTCTCCCACACCCCTTAGCAACACTCCCAAACAAAGATTAGGTTTCAAAAACCCTTGTGGGAGGCGTTGTAAAACAGCTTCCGTGCCAGACCCCACACACACACGCACCCCCACACACACACGCACCCCCACACACGCCCACCCCCACCCACGCCCACCCCCCACACACGCCCACCCCCACACACGCCCACCCCCACACACGCCCACCCCCACACACGCCCACCCCCACACACGCCCACCCCCACCCACGCACACCCCCCACCCACGCACACCCCCACACACACACGTTCACACACACCCCCACACGCACCCCCACCCCACGCCCACCCCCACCCACGCCCACCCCCACCCACGCCCACCCCCACACACGCCCACCCCCACGCACACACGCACCCCCACGCACACACGCACCCCCCACACACACACGCACCCCCACACACACACGTTCACACACACCCCCACACACACGCCCACCCCCACCCACGCCCACCCCCACACACACGCCCACCCCCACACACGCCCACACACACACGTTCACACACACCCCCACACACACACGCACCCCCACATACGCCCACCCCCACACACGCCCACCCCCACAACACACACGTTCACACACACCCCCACACACACACGCACCCCCACATACGCCCACCCCCACCCACGCCCACCCCCCACACACGCCCACCCCCACACACGCCCACCCCCACCCACGCCCACCCCCACCCACGCCCACCCCCACACACACATGTTTCACACACCCCCCCACACACACACGCACCCCCACATACGCCCACCCCCACCCACGCCCACCCCCACCCACGCCCACCCCCACCCACGCCCACCCCCACACACGCCCACCCCCACACACGCCCACCCCCACCCCCACCCCACACACACACCCCCACACAAACACACACCCACACCCATCCGTTCACACACACCCCCACACACACCCCCCCCCACCTCCACACGCACACCCCCCCCACACGCACACGCCCCCCCACACGCACACGCCCCCCCACACGCACACGCCCCCCCACACGCACACGCCCCCCCCACACGCGCACGCCCCCCCCACACGCGCACGCCCCCCCCACACGCGCACGCCCCCCCCCACACGCGCACGCCCCCCCCACACGCGCACGCCCCCCCACACGCGCACGCCCCCCCCCACACGCGCACGCCCCCCCCCACACGCGCACGCCCCCCCCACACGCGCACGCCCCCCCCCACCAGCGCACGCCCCCCCCCACACGCGCACGCCCCCCCCCACACGCGCACGCCCCCCCCACACGCGCACGCCCCCCCCCACACGCGCACACACCCCCCCCACGCGCACACACCCCCCCCCCACACGCACCACACCCCCCCCCACACGCACACACCCCCCCCACACGCACACACCCCCCCCACACGCACACACCCCCCCCACACGCACACACCCCCCCCACACGCACACCCCCCCCCACACGCACACCCCCCCCACACGCACACACCCCCCCCCCACACGCACACACCCCCCCCCCACACGCACACACCCCCCCCCCCACACGCACACACCCCCCCCCACACGCACACACCCCCCCCCACACGCACACAACCCCCCCCCCACACGCACACAACCCCCCCCCACACACACCCCCCCCACACGCACACACACCCCCCCACACGCACACACACCCCCCCACACGCACACACCCCCCCCCCACACGCACCACACCCCCCCCCACACGCACACACCCCCCCCCACACGCACACACTCCCCCCACACGCACACACTCCCCCCACACGCACACACCGGGGGGGGGGGGGGAACACACATTATTGATTTAGGGGTGCAAGCACCAATCGAGTGGCGCTGGAGGCCAATTACCCAACCGTTTAAGAAGCAGATGTGCACAACCCATTCCTCCCCGTGCCTGCTCCTTTGAAAGGCTGACACTCATGCGCATATGCAGCAGCAGCCGGCCGGCCGGCCCGCTTCACTTGGCAACCCTTCTGAAGCTCGTCTCTGATCTCAACAACATCAAACACTAGGGCTGCAAGATAAGGTAATGTTTGAAGTCTGCACAGTAAGCCTTGTCCCCTGCATCAAATCCAAACCCATAAATAAGATATAAACACTGAGAGGGAGGGAGAGGGGGAGAGAGAGGAGGAGAGGGGGGGGGGAGAGAGGGTGAGAAAAGCTCTTGATTATGCAGAGATGAAATCTGACATTGCAGCGTCTTTATTTTTAGAGGAAAGCAAACTCAGATCAGAGATCCCCATCACATCTCATTAATCTCTGCATTAAAATGCCTGGACTTGTTCATTAGTGGCTGCTTTGCCTTAAAGCTCCCCACCCAGTCACCAACAAGAAACAGACTGATTACCGTCACTGTTGGTGAAAATCATTCCGTCTTCAGGATTAGGTGGAGGGTGATTATTGTCCCGATACAGCGGATAGATTTGTTGTGCGTGCTATTCTCAGGAACAGCTTCTTCCCCTCTGTTATCCGGCTTCTGAACGGCCCTTCCATGAGCTAGGGTCCTGTCCGATCCACCTCTACCCCATTGCGGACATTGGACTTTGTCTGTGGAAACTGATGCTGAGAACTATATTCTGCTCTCCGTATCTTCCCCTTTGTTCTTCCCACTGCGCTTGAGTTTGACCTGACTATATTTATACATGGTTTAGTTTAGTTTAGTTTGGAGATACAGCGCGGAAACAGGCCCTTCGTCCCACTGGGTCGGTGCTGACCAGCGATCCCCGCACGCTAACACTATCCCACGCACACTGGGGACAATTTTTACATTTACCACGCCAATCAACCTACAAACCTGCACGTCTTTGGAGTGTGGGGGGAAACCGATGGTCTCGGAGAAAACCCACGCAGGTGACGGGGAGAACATACAAACTCCGTACAGACAGTGCCCTTAGTCGGGATCGAACCCGGGTCTCTGGCGCTACATTCGCTGTACGGCAGCCACTCTACCTGCTCTGTTTGGTTCTCATGCACGACAGTTTCTCACTGCACCTCAGTACACATGACAACCTATCCAAATCAGATCAGATATACAGTGCCATCGTGCCCACCATAGCCCACAGCCCCAATCACCCAGATGAGTTGGAAAGCACTGGTCTTTGAGAGCTAGCACAGTGTGGTGGGCTGAATGGCCCACCAGTTTGTGCTGACCCCTATCCTAGTTGGTGTACTTTACGCGGGCCAGGCATCAGCAGATTCATCGAGACACCAACATTCACCAGAAAACTGCGGAACAAGTACTTCCCGCCAAAGCGTACATCTTGCATGTTTACAGCCCTGAGCTATCTTGGAACAGATCATTGATTCAAAGACAGAGCATGGAAACAGGCCCTTCGGCCCACTGAGTCCATGCCAACCAATGATCATCCATCCGTTCACACTAGTTCTCCGTTATCCCTCTTTCCCATCCACTCCCTACACACTGGGAATAATTTACACAGAAGCCAATTAACCTACAAACCGCTGCGTCTTTGGGATGTGGCAGGAAACATGGGCACCTGGACTAAACCCACTCGGTCTCAGGGAGAACGTGCAAACTCCACACAGACAGCGTCCCGAGGGCAGGATGGAACCCGGGTCAGCAGCTCCACCCGCTGCAGAGCCGCAAAGATGCTCTTGTGCTGGGGAGGTGGAGAGGAGATTTATCAGGAGGTCTCCAGAAGATGCTAAATATGGGGGAAAGAAGGGAGTTGAACGATGAAGTCAAGGCCGGACTGGACAGGGTGTATAACATTAGACTGGGGCCAGGTGGAGATGAATGCGAGAAGCCACAAAGTCTAAAGGCACAAACTACAAGTCCACCACCACTGGTGCAGCAACTGGCAGTCCAGCACCTCCACTGCCCTGGACTAAAGTAGAGAGGACATTTGAAACCCCCTCCATGTGGCGCGGAGGCCGGGTCAGGCGCTCGACTCAACCTCATCGGGACTTCCGCCGCTGATCGGCACGTCCTGCGCCAATTTGCCCCCCTGTGGCCGGGGCTTGGCAGCCGGCAGATCCATGCCCATAGCCGACTTTACTGACTGGTAACTCCACACCCCACCCCCCCACTGCCAGTACAACACAAGAACAAGCCCTTTGGTCACACTAACCGTGTCGAACTTGATGCCAAGTTAAACCAACATCTTCTGCCAGCACGTGATCCATATCCCTCCATTCCCTGCAGATCCACACGTCAATCTAACAGTGTCACTATCACAGCTACCTCCACCACCGACCGTCCCTGACAGCCCGTTACAGACCCTCAACACTGTGTAAATACCTTGCCCCACAAATACCCGTAGGGCTTTTCCCCTCTCAATTTAAAGCTGTGGCCAGGAAGCGAGCGGGCAAGATCATCTCTGACCCCTCTCACCCTGGCCACAAACTCTTTGAATCACTTCCCTCTGGAAGGCGACTCTGGACTGTCAAAGCTGCCACAGCCAGACATAAAAACTGTTTTAATCCACGAGTAGTTGCTCTACTCAACAGCCAAAAATCTGTAGCCTCCCTTTGATCTGGCATTTTGATGGTTCACATGCTCGATCAATGGTGTTCTATCATCAATGTTTTATTATTAATGTTTAGTGTTTTCTGAGTCATTCGTAACTGTCACTGTATGTCATGTTGTTACTTGTGGGCGGAGCACCAAGGCAAATTCCTTGTATGTGAATACTGGGCCAATAAACTTACTTACTCCTTGATATTTCCATCCTGAGATAAAAGGTTCTGACTGTCCACCTTATAGATGCTTTCTCATAATTGTATACACTTCTACCAGGTCTCACCTGTGGCCATTGGGAAATGTGTGTTGCCATCATGCAGAGAATATTGACAAGGATGTTGCTAGATCTAAGGGGGGGGGGGGCTGGCCAGGCTGAGGTCTTTTTTACTTTGCGGTGCGAGGGGTGACCTTATAAAGGTATACAAGAATCGTTGAGTGGTGACATTCCTTACCCCAGCATAGGGGAGTCCAACTTGAGGCGGTAGACATGAGGGCAAAGTTTCACACAGAGGATGGAACCAGCTGGCAACGTCAGCCTCCATTACATCATTTGAGGGCTTCTGGGCAGCTTCATGGATTGAATAGGTTCAGAAGCAAATACAGGCCAATGAGCGAAGCTCTTTCGACTTTAGAGATAAGAGCGCAGAAACAGACCCTTCGGCCCACCGAGTCGGTGCCGACCAGCGACCACCCCGCACACTAACACTATCCTACACACACTAGGGGATAGTTTACAATTTTTACCAAAGCCAATTAACCTACAAACTCGCACTGGGAGGAAACTGGAGCAACCAGTGTGCTGTCATAGGGGGAAGGTACAACCTCCGTACAGGCAGCACCCGGAGTCGGGATCGAACCCGGTTCCCTGGCGCTATGAGGCAGCAACTCTACTGCTGCGCCACCGTGCCATCCCTACATGCACAATCTTGTCCGTGATGCTCCCATCAAAGTTGTACGTTGCACCAGTGCATGCCCACAGATGCTGATGCATGGTGCGGGCTGAAGCCAAGGGATTTGTTGCCACACAAGGCTGTGGAGGACTAATCAATGGATATTTCTAAGGCAGAGATAGATAGATGCTTGATTAGTGCGGGTGTCATGGGTCATGGGGAGAGGGCAGGAGAATGGGGGTGAGAGGGAGTGAAAGGTCAGCCATGATTGAATGGCACAGTTGACTTGATGGGCCGAATGGCCTAATTCTGCTCCTATTGCTTGTGACCTTGTGCATGGGCCTGACCACCGACAACATCAGGCGGCACCTCCCACCCTCCCCTCCCCACCCCACCCAGGCCGGCTCACTCTGCTCCGGGCTGGGGTTAGTTTGGGGGTGGACAGGTGGGTGAGGCAGGCAGCATCTGGCTTCAACCATCTCAAGCAACCTTATACTTTCAACTCAAAATAACAACGGGGTCATTCTCCATTATCTACAGGATGAGTAATCTGACCGGGGTCAACCAGGGTCAAAGGACCGCCACAGAAGGCAGCAGAAGTCCCAGGTGATGATCACAGAAACAGGTTGCCCTTGCAAGTGTGTCTATCACCACACATCCTAGACTTCTTTTGAACGTTATGTTCAGACAATTGTCCCCTAATGTGTAGGGTGTGGGTGCAAAACTAGTGTGAACAGCAAGGACTCAGTGGGTCGAAGGGCCTGTTTCCATGCTGGACCTTCCAATCAGTTAAGGCCAGCGTAGATCCCTACGTAGTGGCAGAGCGAGCTCAAGGTGGGGGGGGGGGGGGGGAAGAGGGGGTACCACCATTGGCATCTCAAGTGTTGAAAGCAATGAATGTCCATTCCTTTCGCAGGGCCATTGGACAGGGGTTGGAGTAGAAAAAGAGGGGACTATCTGTCAGTGCCAGAGTGTTCCTGGAAGCAAGGCATTGGCAGCCCTCGCTAACAGCGAGAGAGAGAGCGAGTGAGCCAGGGCCAATAGTGGGGACGTACAAGAAGTGGTCACACTCACACGCTGCTGCTGTCTGTCATGGACAAGGAGTCGTCAGTCATGACATCGCTGTCGTTGGCGCTGCTCGCTGGGGCGAAGACGTATCCGGGCTGGGCGTGGTAGGGGTTGGCGTATCCATTCCTCCCGTACGGCCTGGAACAGAACAATCGGACAGTTAGCATCTCCCGACCTTCACCCTATCCCCCACCTGCCTCTCCCCGTGTCGGAGGCCAAGGCATGCAGGCAGCAGCAGCAAGGCCAGCTACACACAGTAGGAGCGTGTGTACTGCGGACTTGTCCTCTCAGCCCCAGCTGCTGGAACCACAGAGCTGCTCACCGCACCGCTGTGCCAGCTCTTCCCAGAGTCTGGGAGGACCAGGAGCGCGGGGGAGGGAGGGGGGGTGGGTGGCAGGGAACGTGTGCAGCAGAACCTCACCACGGTCATACCCCCCCCCCCCCCCCAACAGCATGAGCAGGGCAGAGGGTCAGGGGTAGGTACAGAGGCAAACACCCAGCAAGATCAAACACCACCAGGAGCAAGACATGAAAGAGACATTGAGTTTTGGAGTAACCCAGTAATCGGGTCAAAGCAGCATCGATGGATAACGTGGAACATTCAGACTGAAGAAGTGTCCCGACCCGAAACATCACCTAGCAGCGTCCTCCACAGATGCTGCCTGACCCGCTGAGCTACTCCAGCACTCTGTGTCCTATCTTTCACAAACTGACCCACCTGCTTGATGTCATCATCTATCAGTTTACAGGATAAAGGCACGTCTGCCTGGAACAAGGTGGACATCTACTGACTAAGATCTTCCAAAGACAATCCATAAAGGCATCTATGGAACCACCGTTGGCCCTTCTTAACCTGTAGTTCAGCCTAAGCAGGACATAGCTTCTCTTGTCTCTACACATAAGTGAGCAGGTCCATCGCAGCCACCATGCAGCGATCCTCCACTCCACCTTCCCACAGCCACCACCGGTCTGTGTGTTTAAACTAGTCCAGTCAACAGCCCCAGTACCCGTGTAGGCTTGAAGGCACAAGGAACTGTAGATCCTGGAATCGTCTAAAGGGCCTGTCCCACTTGGACCACCTAATCCACCAGTTTAGAAGACCCTGGACGAGTTGAAAAAAATGTCAAGATCATGTTGACTCGCCAAAGTAAAAGACCTCCCATGACTATGTGTACGACATCCTATGACCTCAGTATTCCACACCTAAGAACAACTACGATTAGCTACGGGTTGAAAATGATCACATGATAAAATTATGTCATAGACATAGACAATAGGTGCAGGAGGAGGCCATTCAGCCCTTCGATCCAGCACTGCCATTCATTGTGATCATCCCTTATCAATAACCCGTGCCTGACTTCCCCCCGTATCCCTCGACTCCACTAGCCCCTAGAGCTCTATCCAACTCTCTCTTAAATCCATCCAGTGACTTGGCCTCCACTGCCCTCTGCGGCAGGGAATTCCACAAATTCACAACTCTCTGGGTGAATAAGCTTCTTCACACCTCGGTCTTAAATGACCTCCCCTTTGTTTTGCATTTTTTTTTCTCGGGCCAGTTGCCGACCTACGACTCCCATCAAGACCTACCTACGAGGAAAAATTATACATTATTTCCATGCCGACCTTTTTTTTTTTCCAAACTCATGGACATTTTTTTATCAGGCTGGAAGAAACGCCGCGACCTGCTTGGGGTGTGCGGAGACCGCTCACGAGCATGAGGAACATTTACGAAGATCTCCTACGACCTCGTGGCGACCATGCTGCGAGTATGAGCCGAGGGCAAACTCGGCAAAGTTCGACACTTAGGTGGTGAAAGTGGGACAGGGGCTCAGAACAAGTTCCTCCTGCCCTTTGCCAGGTGCAATAATGTTGTATTATTATTATTATTAATGTTTAGTGTTGCTCGTAACTGTCACTGTGTGCCATGTTGTGGGCGGAGCACCAAGGCAAATTCCTTGTTTGTGAATACTTGGCCAATGAACTTACTTAGACCGACATGTCCGTGCCTCGTACATCTGCTACTTTGAAGAGCACAGACAGGGAGGATGCAAATCCTGCAGATGTTCAAGAAGGAACTGCAGATGCTGGAAAATCGAAGGTAGACAAAATGCTGGAGAAACTCAGCGGCTGCTGCCGCACCCGCTGAGTTTCTCCAGCATTTTGTCTAAAATTCTGCAGATGCCGGATATTTGAGGCAAAAGCAGAAGATGCTACAAAATACCCATCAAACCAGGTGGTAGCCACGGAGAGGGGAACACAGTAAGCTGGTGATCTTTCATCAGAACCCAGAACGTGGCATTAACCTGAAACTGACTTTGTTTACTCTTCCGCAGATGCCGCCTAACCTGGCGTGTGTTTCCTGCACAATCTGTGCTTATTTCCTCTCTCTAGGTTTCTTTTGAGATTATGAAAGTGCGATGGGAGTATCTCATGACCAGCTCACCTCTCTGCTTGGCAACACACCAAGTCTCCATGTTTCATGTACAACTAACATTGAACGTCGGGGCTGGGCTTGCATGCAAGGAAAACATCCTGGTTAAACCCATTATAGACACAAAATGCTGGAGTTACTCAGTGGGACAGGCAGCATCTCTGGAGAGAAGGAATGGGTGACACTTCTTCGGTCTTCACCCACTCCTTCTCGCCAGAGATGCTGCCTGTGCTGCTGAGTTACTCCAGCATCCCGTGCCCATCTCTGGCGTCAACCAGCATCTGCCTTCCTTCCTACACATGCTGGTCAAAGATGGTTCCACTCTCATTATAAGCCAAGTAACAATAGACAATAGGTGCAAGAGTAGGCCATTCGGCCCTTCGAGCCAGCACTGCCATTCATTGTGATCATGGCAGATCATCCACAATCAGTACCCCGTTCCTGGCTTCTCCCCATATCCCCTGACTCCGCTATCTTTAAGAGCCCTATCTAGCTCTCTTTTGAAAGCATCCAGAGAACCTGCCTCCACCGCCCTCTGAGGCAGAGAATTCCACAGACTCACCACTCTCTGTGAGAAAAAGTGTTTCCTTGTCTTCGTTCTAAATGGCTTACTCCTTATTCTGAAACTGTGGCCCCTGGTTCTGGACTCCCCCAACATCGGGAACATGTTCACTGCCTCCAGCATGTCCAAACCCTTAACAATCTTATATGTTTCAATGAGATCCCCTCTCATCCTTCTAAACTCCAGAGTGTACATGCCCAGCTGCTCCATTCTCTCAACATATGACAGTCCCGACATCCCGGGAATTAACCTTGTAAACCTACGCTGCGCTCCAATAGCAAGAATGTCCTTCCTCAAATTAGGGGACCAAAATGGCACACAATACTCCAGGTGTGGTCTCACTAGGGCAGGAGCTGAACCCGTGTAGGTCTCAAGCTGCTATTCTTCAATCTAAACTGGATACCCTGATACGGCAAAGCGACTCGCGATATCTCAGTCCCATCAAATCTCAGCCCCTGCCACGAAATGTGACCTTGCAGGGGACGGGGGGATATGGACCATGTTCAGACAGGAGATTGGTTTAACTTGTTATCATGACCAGTGCAGGCACTGTGGGCTGAAGGGCCTGCTTCGACACCCTCTTCAGGAGGGTGTTCCATGGTCTATGTCTGTAGCTCAGAAGATGCAACACTTCAAACAAACACATTGTACAAGAAGGAACCTGCAGATGCTGGAAAATCGAAGGTAGACAAAACTGCTGGAGAAACGTAGCAGGTGCGGCAGCATCTATGGAGCGAAGGAAATAGGCAACGTTTTTGGCCGAAACGTTGCCTATTTCCTTCAGGGTTTCGGGCCAAAACGTTGCCCATTTCCTTCGCTCCATAGATGCTGCTGCACCCGCTGAGTTTCTCCAGCAATTCTGTTTACAATGTACAGTTGCCGTGTCAGCAGGCGGTGCACATTAGACAAGACATGCACATTAGTATAATGTATATAACGGAGCGATGTGGTCTCCCGTAATGGCTCAACAAACCTAACCACCCCAGCTGAGATATTGGCCTGGTGTCCCCAGTTGGATTGACGAATATGCAGCGGGTGGAGCTGCTGCCTCGGCGCTGGCGACCCAGGTTTGATCCTGACCTCGCGTCCTGTCTAAGTAGAGTTTGCACGTTCTCCGTGACCCCATGGGTTTCCTCCCACATCCCAAAGACGTCCGGGTTTGTAGGTTAATTGGCCTCTACATAGAAACATAGAAAATAGGTGCAGGAGGAGGCCATTCGGCCCTTCGAGCCAGCACTGCCATTCATTGTGATCACGGCTGATCATCCCCTATCAATAACCCATGCCTGCCTTCTCCCCATATCCCTTGACTCCACTGGCCCCAGAGCTCTATCCAACTCTCTCTTAAATCCATCCAATGACTTGGCCTCCACTGCCCTCTGTGGCAGGGAATTCCACAAATTCTCTGGGTGAAAAAGTATTTTCTCAACTCAGTCTTAAATGACCTCCCCTTTATTCTACGACTGTGGCCCTTGGTTCTGGACTCACCCAACATTGGGAACATTTTTAGGGAGTGGATGAGAAAGTGGGAGAACTAGTGTGGACAGGTGATGAAGGGTCAGCATGGACTCGCTGGGCCGAAGGGGCTGTTTCCATGCTGTACCTTTCAATCAGTCAAAAAAAACTCACACCAGCTTATTACTCAATTAAACAAGGAATATTTAGGCCTGAATCATAACAATTGCCACAAATTAAACAGCATCCTGGATCAATCCTGGGAATTGCACTAGCTCCAATAATCCCATCATTCAGCAGAAGTGAGTCACCAGCCACAGCACCTTCCTTGTGTAAATATGTCCAGTGGAATCTGGCAATGATGTTAGAACGGAGACGAGGAAACACTTTTTCTCACAGAGAGTGGTGAGTCTGTGGAATTCTCTGCCTCAGAGGGCGGTGGAGGCCGGTTCTCCGGACCTATTGTCTATATATAAATTCAGCTTGTTAACTAGTGTGCCATGTTGGTGTGAGGGTAACTAGGGCTTCATGTTATGGGTTAGTATCTGCTGCTTATTCCAGGGCTGCTGAGATCAATAGACAATAGACAACAGGTTCAGGAGTAGGCCATTCGACCCTTCGAGCCAGCACCGCCATTCAATGTGATCATGGCTGATCATCCCCAATCAGTACCCCGTTCCTGCCTTCTCCCCATATCCCCTGACTCAGCTATCTTTAAGAGCCCGATCTAGCTCTCTCTGGAAAGCACCCAGACAACCGGCCTCCACCGCCCTCTGAGGCAGAGAATTCCACAGACTCACCACTCTCTGTGAGAAAAAGTGTTTCCTCGCCTCCGTTCTAATCTAGATCAGGAACTCCATTGACCAAATATTGGCCCGCATTCCAGAAGATGTGCAACACCTCATTATTTTAAGCTTCCAGTAATTGCAGGGGTCTTCCCAATAACCCTGCCTCTCTCTACCTTTCCCCATGCTCACTGTGACCTCTGAAGATGACATGCTTTGTGAATCTGCAGTTTCAAAGGATTTTTTTTTAACCATCATCTGCTGATTTTAATAATTGGAATCACTTACACCAGACTCCGGGCTCAAGAATGTGACAGCATGTTCTGGCTATTTTTTTTTTACAAAAGCCTTTCATGATCCCATTCTCTACCCTCCCCCCCCAGTGTCTTTGATGAGGCCATGCGGGCTTGATTTAAGTGAGCAACACTGCTGCCCTAATGGTTACCAGCACTTGCCCCTGAATCGAGTGGCTGCAAATCCTTTATTCCACTTGGTCTGACTTACCACTTACGACCTCTGACATAGCTCTACGAACAACAGCAGCCCTCTCTGTCTCTCTCTGTCTGTCTGTCTGTCTGTCTGTCCCTCTCTCTCTGTCTCTCCCTCTCCCTCAATCTTTTTTATCTTGAATTCTCTCCGTATCTTCCTCCCTCTCTCTCTCCCCCTTTTCCTCTCCTTTGCTTCCCCCTCCCTCTTTCATCTTCCCCTCTCCCCCCCCTCCCTTTCTCTTCCTCCCTTCCTCCCTCTCTCCCTCTTTGTGATGCATTCCACTGTTTCACCAGCGATGGGTAGGAGGGGAGGGGAGGGGAGGGGGGGGGGGGGGGAGTGGAAGCCGAGCGGAGTGATTGTGAACACTGGTGAGATATTGGGGAAAAGGAGAGGATGGCTGGGCCCCGCTTTCTCAGCGAGAAGCCAACTGCAGTGAGCTGCTGGGAGTTAACAGCATGACGAAAGTCTTAGGCTGCCGTACAGTCTGACCTTTGCTACAGGCCCTCTTTCAAAGAGCAGGTATTGAACACAGCTGGGACTGCATTCTTTAAAAGCATGCTCGGTTTCTCTCAGTGACTTCAATTAGAAGATAAAGGAGGGAAGGGAGAGGAGAGCGGAGGGGGAGGGGGAGTGAAGAGGGGAACTACAAGTGTGGAAGATGCACTAGAAAGAATTCAAATCTTGGGCCCAAATTAGTTCCACATGCCTCCGATGGGCACTAAATTACAACATAAAAGAGAAAGGCTTTTATGAAAGATTTTACTGTCTCGGATCAATCACTTCGAGCCAGGGAGGGCCCAGTGACATGTCTTTGTCCTTCCCCCTGGTCTTCTGAATCACGGAGGCCACAGTCGTTTGGTCTTTATCACTTTGTAATGAGTAATGGCCACGTGTTTTGGGTTTGGGAAAAAAAAAACCCTGGAATGATTAGAGAGAGGGGAGAGAATCAATCTAATCCAGAGGCTCAGCACATCTGGAACGCTGAAGTTGCCCTGAGCTGTTTGTGAGACTTGTTCTTACTCTTCACCCTGCCCCTGCAATCTGCAACTCACACTTCACATAGACACGGCACTGACAATCGGTGTACAGGACAAAGCAGTGTGGGGGGGGGGGGCAGTGGGAGCGAGAGTGGGGGTGGGCGAGAGCGAGAGTGGGGGGGGCGAGCAGCAGTGAGGGGGGGAGCGGGAGTGGGGGGGGGAGCGAGAGTGGGGGGGGGGGGAGCGAGAGTGGGGGGGAGCGAGAGTGGGGGGGGAGCGAGGGGGGGAGTGAGAGTAGGGGGGAGCGGGAGTGAGGGGGGAGCGGGAGTGAGGGGGGGAGCGGGAGTGAGGGGGGGAGCGGGAGTGAGGGGGGGGGAGCGGGAGTGGGGGGGGGGGAGCGGGAGTGGGGGGGGGGAGCGGGAGTGAGGGGGGGGGAGCGGGAGTGAGGGGGGGGGAGCGGGAGTGAGGGGGGGGAGCGGGAGTGAGGGGGGGGGAGCGGGAGTGAGGGGGGGGGAGCGGGAGTGAGGGGGGGGGGAGCGGGAGTGAGGGGGGGGGAGCGGGAGTGAGGGGGGGGAGCGGGAGTGAGGGGGGGGAGCGGGAGTGAGGGGGGGGAGCGGGAGTGAGGGGGGGGGAGCGGGAGTGAGGGGGGGGAGCGGGAGTGAGGGGGGGGGAGCGGGAGTGAGGGGGGGGGAGCGGGAGTGAGGGGGGGGGAGCGGGAGTGAGGGGGGGGGAGCGGGAGTGAGGGGGGGGGAGCGGGAGTGAGGGGGGGGAGCGGGAGTGAAGGGGGGGGAGCGGGAGTGAGGGGGGGGGAGCGGGAGTGAGGGGGGGGGAGTGAGGGGGGGGGGGGAAGTGAGAGAACAAATCAGTGTACAGGACAAAGCAGTGTGGGGGGGGCAGGGGGGGGGCGAGAGTCTGGGGGGGGGCGAGAGTGGGGGGGGGGCGAGCGAGGGGGGGGGGAGCGAGGGGGGGGGAGCGAGGGGGGGGGAGCGAGGGGGGGGGAGCGAGGGGGGGGGGAGCGAGGGGGGGGGAGCGAGGGGGGGGGGAGCGAGGGGGGGGGAGCGAGGGGGGGGGAGCGAGGGGGGGGGAGCGAGGGGGGGGGAGCGAGGGGGGGGGGAGCGAGGGGGGGGGAGCGAGGGGGGGGGAGCGAGGGGGGGGGAGCGAGGGGGGGGGAGCGAGGGGGGGGGGAGCGAGGGGGGGGAGCGAGGGGGGGGGAGCGAGGGGGGGGGAGCGAGGGGGGGGGAGCGAGGGGGGGGGAGCGAGGGGGGGGGGAGCGAGGGGGGGGGAGCGAGGGGGGGGGAGCGAGGGGGGGGGAGCGAGGGGGGGAGTGAGGGGGGGAGTGAGGGGGGGAGTGAGGGGGGGAGTGAGGGGGGGGGGGAAGTGAGAGAAGAAACATTTCCTGCAACACTGTGACCCCAATGAGGAACGTAATCACCGTACTGCATCACAAGGCCTCATCTCTTTAGCATGGTTTCCCCTCTCTGCACACAATCAGAGAGTTCTTTGGGAGAGGCAAGCCATCTTGAGCAAACTGATTAAAATTGTTTTCCTGCGATCCTACTCCCCCTAACGTGACCACATTTATGCTAATTGTCCCCAGATGAGAGGATCGCTTCCCTGTTTTGCATCAACTCAAGTCACAGCAGAGTTTGTACAAGAGGTGGTGGCCTTTGCTGGGCCTGTTGCAACGACACTACTCCCCAGCCAACATGCCCCTGCTTCCAGCAGTGAGACTCTCACAGAAACACTTTGATGCCTCCCAGCCCAGTCTTATGTTGCATCTCAATGTTATACCAAAGATTCTGGCATTTATGTCCATAGATGTTGCCTCACCCACTGCGTTTCTCCAGCATTTTGTGTCGTTGTCTACCAGGCATTTATGAGGCTGAATTTCACCCTGTGTTGCGTGTGATGACACACATCTCAGCAGTGGGGGTCGAACCTCCGACAATTACCCAGTGACACCAAAGCTATACCCCTTGGTAGACAAAAGTGCTGGAGAAACTCAGCGGGTGGGGCAGCATCTATGGAGCGAAGGAAGTAGGCAACGTTTCGGGCCGAAACCCTGAAGGAAATAGGCAACGTTTCGGGCCGAAACCCAAGGGGTTTCACTCACTCACACACCCCCCCTCAATCACACACCTCCCCCTCCCCTATCCCTCAGACTCCCCCCCCCCCCTCACTACTCACACTCCCCCTCCCCACACACACACACACAAACCACAAGTCTCAGTATAATGCCCCCTCCATAGCACAGACACATAGACATGGGGGGGGGGGGGGGGGGGCTGGTGCGTGACCCACCTCATTGATTCATGCTGCAATTATTTCAACACTGACCGGTACGCGGCTTTGGGGGGGGGGTGAGGGGGGGGTGTTGAGTGGGGGGTTAGGGTTGAGTGAGGGGGGGTTAGGGTTCAGTGGGGGTTGTGTGTGGGGGGTAAGGTTGAGGGGGGGCAGTGTTGCGGGGAGGGGTATAATTGAGGGGGGTATAGTTGAGGGGGGTATAGTTGAGGGGGGTATAGTTGAGGGGGGTATAGTTGAGGGGGTAGTGTTACGGGGGGGTATAGTTGAGGGGGGTAGTGTTGAGGGGGGCAGTGTAGAGGGGGGGCAGTGTAGAGGGGGGGCAGTGTAGAGGGGGGGCAGTGTAGAGGGGGGGCAGTGTAGAGGGGGGGCAGTGTAGAGGGGGGGCAGTGTAGAGGGGGGGCAGTGTAGAGGGGGGGCAGTGTAGAGG
This sequence comes from Raja brachyura, assembly GCA_963514005.1. Next base: position 15,929 of record CAUPSL010000479.1, read on the forward strand.
GGGGGCAGTGTAGAGGGGGGGCAGTGTAGAGGGGGGGCAGTGTAGAGGGGGGGCAGTGTAGAGGGGGGGCAGTGTAGAGGGGGGGCAGTGTAGAGGGGGGGCAGTGTAGAGGGGGGGGCAGTGTAGAGGGGGGGCAGTGTAGAGGGGGGGCAGTGTAGAGGGGGGGCAGTGTAGAGGGGGGGCAGTGTAGAGGGGGGGGCAGTGTAGAGGGGGGGCAGTGTAGAGGGGGGGCAGTGTAGAGGGGGGGCAGTGTAGAGGGGGGGCAGTGTAGAGGGGGGGCAGTGTAGAGGGGGGGGCAGTGTAGAGGGGGGGCAGTGTAGAGGGGGGGCAGTGTAGAGGGGGGGCAGTGTAGAGGGGGGGCAGTGTAGAGGGGGGGCAGTGTAGAGGGGGGGCAGTGTAGAGGGGGGGCAGTGTAGAGGGGGGGCAGTGTAGAGGGGGGGCAGTGTAGAGGGGGGGCAGTGTAGAGGGGGGGCAGTGTAGAGGGGGGGCAGTGTAGAGGGGGGGCAGTGTAGAGGGGGGGCAGTGTAGAGGGGGGGCAGTGTAGAGGGGGGGCAGTGTAGAGGGGGGGCAGTGTAGAGGGGGGGCAGTGTAGAGGGGGGGCAGTGTAGAGGGGGGGCAGTGTAGAGGGGGGGCAGTGTAGAGGGGGGGCAGTGTAGAGGGGGGGCAGTGTAGAGGGGGGGCAGTGTAGAGGGGGGGCAGTGTAGAGGGGGGGCAGTGTAGAGGGGGGGCAGTGTAGAGGGGGGGCAGTGTTGAGGGGGGGCAGTGTTGAGGGGGGGGCAGTGTTGAGGGGGGGCAGTGTTGAGGGGGGGCAGTGTTGAGGGGGGCAGTGTTGAGGGGGGGCAGTGTTGAGGGGGGGCAGTGTTGAGGGGGGGCAGTGTTGAGGGGGGGCAGTGTTGAGGGGGGGCAGTGTTGAGGGGGGGCAGTGTTGAGGGGGGGCAGTGTTGAGGGGGGGCAGTGTTGAGGGGGGGCAGTGTTGAGGGGGGGCAGTGTTGAGGGGGGGCAGTGTTGAGGGGGGGCAGTGTTGAGGGGGGGCAGTGTTGAGGGGGGGCAGTGTTGAGGGGGGGCAGTGTTGAGGGGGGGCAGTGTTGAGGGGGGGCAGTGTTGAGGGGGGGCAGTGTTGAGGGGGGGCAGTGTTGAGGGGGGGCAGTGTTGAGGGGGGGCAGTGTTGAGGGGGGGCAGTGTTGAGGGGGGGCAGTGTTGAGGGGGGGCAGTGTTGAGGGGGGGCAGTGTTGAGGGGGGGCAGTGTTGAGGGGGGGCAGTGTTGAGGGGGGGCAGTGTTGAGGGGGGGCAGTGTTGAGGGGGGGCAGTGTTGAGGGGGGGGCAGTGTTGAGGGGGGGGCAGTGTTGAGGGGGGGCAGTGTTGAGGGGGGGCAGTGTTGAGGGGGGGCAGTGTTGAGGGGGGCAGTGTTGAGGGGGGGCAGTGTTGAGGGGGGGCAGTGTTGAGGGGGGGCAGTGTTACGGGGGGGCAGTGTTACGGGGGGGCAGTGTTACGGGGGGGCAGTGTTACGGGGGGGCAGTGTTACGGGGGGGCAGTGTTACGGGGGGGCAGTGTTACGGGGGGGCAGTGTTACGGGGGGGCAGTGTTACGGGGGGGCAGTGTTACGGGGGGGCAGTGTTACGGGGGGGCAGTGTTACGGGGGGGCAGTGTTACGGGGGGGCAGTGTTACGGGGGGGCAGTGTTACGGGGGGGCAGTGTTACGGGGGGCAGTGTTACGGGGGGGCAGTGTTACGGGGGGGCAGTGTTACGGGGGGGCAGTGTTACGGGGGGGCAGTGTTACGGGGGGGCAGTGTTACGGGGGGGCAGTGTTACGGGGGGGGCAGTGTTACGGGGGGGCAGTGTTACGGGGGGGCAGTGTTACGGGGGGGCAGTGTTACGGGGGGGCAGTGTTACGGGGGGGCAGTGTTACGGGGGGGCAGTGTTACGGGGGGGCAGTGTTACGGGGGGGCAGTGTTACGGGGGGGCAGTGTTACGGGGGGGCAGTGTTACGGGGGGGCAGTGTTACGGGGGGGCAGTGTTACGGGGGGGCAGTGTTACGGGGGGGCAGTGTTACGGGGGGGCAGTGTTACGGGGGGGCAGTGTTACGGGGGGGCAGTGTTACGGGGGGGCAGTGTTACGGGGGGCAGTGTTACGGGGGGCAGTGTTACGGGGGGTATAGATGGGGGGGGTAGTGTTGAGGGGGGGTATAGTGGGGGGGTATAGTTGAGGGGGGTATAGTTGAGGGGGGTATAGTTGAGGGGGGGTATAGAGGGGGGGTATAATGGGGGGGGTAGTGTTACGGGGGTAGTGTTGCGGGGGGGGTAGTGTTGCGGGGGGGGTAGTGTTGCGGGGGGGGTAGCGTTGCCGGGGGGGGTAGCGTTGCGGGGGGGGGTAGCGTTGCGGGGGGGGTAGCGTTGCGGGGGGGTAGCG
>CAUPSL010000481.1:0-59741 GCA_963514005.1 Raja brachyura
CCATCCCTCTTCCCCCCTCTCTCCATCCCTCCCTTATCTCTATCAAGCCTTCCCTCTCGTCTCTATCTTCCCCCTTTCTCCCCTTTTGCCCCCTCTATGTTCCCTATCTCCATCACTTGTCGCCCCCTCCCTCTCTCTCCCCTCAGTCTCCTTCTCTATATCTCCCCCCGCTCACTCCCCCTCTCTCTCTCCGCACTTTCTCTCCACCCTCTATATGTACCCCTTTATCTCCGCACTCTCTTCCCCTCTCTCTACCCCTCTCCCTGCCTCCCCCTCTCTTTCTCCCTCTCCCTCTCTTGTCTCTCTCTCAATCGCCCCCTCTCTCTTTCCCCCCTCTCTCTCCTCGCTCGATCTCTCCCCCACTTTCTCCGCCTCTCGCTCTCCCCTCTCTCCCTCCGCTCCCTCTCTGTCCTCCCTCTCTCTCCTCTCTCCCCACTCTCTTCCCCTCTCTCTGTCTACCTCTCTATCTCCCCCCTCTCTCCATCTACTCACCCTCTCTCTCTATTTCCCTCTCCCTATACCCCCCCCTCTATCTCTGTATCCACCCGCTCTTTGCTCCTCTGCCTCATCTCCCCTCTCTCTTTCCCCCTCTCTTTCTCCCACCCCTCTCTCTCTCCGACCACCCCCCCCCTCTCTCTCTCCCACATCTCTCTCTCTCCTCATGTCGCTGTTTATCATATGCCGACCAATGGGAATAGTTCAGATGAACTAAAGTGCTCTATCCATCTCTATGAATCTAATTCTATCTTGAAAACATCTAGTGATTTGCCCCCACTGCCTCCTGTGACAGGGAATTCCACAGATTCTCAAATCTCCGGGTGAAAACGTTTTTCCTTATCACGGTCTTAAATGGCCTACCCCTTATACTTAAACTGTGACCCCTGGAGCTGGACTCCCCAACATCGGAACATTTTTCCTGTATCTGGCCTAACCAATCATCTAAGAATGTTATATGTTTGCAGTGCAAAGATCCCCTTCGCATTCTTCTAAATTCCATCGAAATAACCCAGTTGACCCATTCGTTCATCAAATGTCAGTCCCGCCATCCCGGGTTATAACCTGCTGAACCCACGCTGCACTCCCTTAATAGGAAGAATGTCCTTCCTCAAATTAGGATTCGAAAATTGCACACAATACTCCAGGTGGGTCTCACCAGGGCCCTGTACAACAGCAGTAGGACCTCCTTGCTCCTAAACTCAAATCTTCTCGCAATGAAGGCTTTATTTCTTCCTGAAGACATAACTAAAGCACTTGTTCAAAAAGGAACTGTAGATGATGTAAAACAGCAGGTAGACAAAATTGCTGGCGAAACTCAGCGGGTGCGGCAGCATCTGTGGAGCGAAGGAAATAGGCAACGTTTGGTGCTGAAGAAGAGTTCGGCTCGAAACGTTGCCTATTTCCTTCGCTCCATAGATGCTGCCGCACTCGCTGAGTTTATCCAGCAGTGTGGTCTACCTGAAGTTATGTACTTGTCTTCTGGGGTTGTGGAATGAAAGGGAGGATGTCCCAAACAGTGACATATAGAGTAGGGTCAGAAATGGGGTCGTAGGGGTGTAAATAACAGATGGAGTTTATTCTGAGCAAGTGTGAGATGTTGCACTTTAGCAGTTGAAAAGTAAACGCAAAATGTACAATTAATGGCATGACCCTTAATATAATTGCAGTATAAAGGTATCTTGGATCCGTGGAAGTCCCAAAACTGTTGAAGGTGCTTTATCTATTAAATACATTAGTAAAGTCACAATCGAGCGCCTTCCATGTCACAAGACCATTTCCAACTCTGCTGCGCCCTCTGCTGCGTCTCTTAGGTTCTGCAGCGAGTTCCAATACCCATCGCTGTCTCCACTATGCCGCGGCCCTGACGCTTATACCATGAACACACCGTTCCTCACCTTTGTGTTCCGCTACGCACCAAACTCCAAAGATGCCAGCTAATACCGTCAGTTAACATACTCATTGTCCTTAACTTAGCTCTTTGCGGCACTCAGAAACCACCAGGTGGAAACCACTATTGAGCACGTACCTTCAATATCCATGTATCCTGTTGGGCCAGGTTGCGATCTAGTGTAGAATGATTAACATATTAATTATCCTTACCTTCTGTACCCGGTTATGTACGGAGCCAAGAAGTCTCCACCTTTGTTTAATGAATAAGTAAAGTATCGATTATGTAATTTACATATCAATCTATCTCATCCTTGTACTTCCTTAGTAATTATCTTTTTGGCGTATAAATGCTCTGCTGTACCAATATAGTTTTAGAGTTGGGGTCACAGCCCTTGACAGTGAAACTTCTCTCCTTGTGCAAGTAAAATAAATTCACTGCTGATGGTTAAGTCTTGTCGTCCACGAGTCTTATTGAAGTGTTTGACGGCGACACCTATGATGAGCGTCTGACGGCACTGGGCCTGTACTCGCTGTAATTTAGAAGAATGAGAGGGGACCTCATTGAAACGTAGAGAATAGTGAAAGGCTTGCGTAGAGCGGATGCGGTGAGAATGTTTCCACTTGTGGGAGAGTCTAGGACAAGAGGTCATAGCCTCAGAATAAAATTACGTTCATTTTGGAAGGGGATATGTAAAGAAGTATACACGTACACCGTGTTTCTTTACCGAGTCTTTATTAATCACATATATATCGATGCCCTAGTTGTACATGGTCTGCACGTTTTACTAGAGGAGGTACCAGGGATGGAGAGACAGTAATATACTTGGTGAAAGGGGAGTGGCTACACAACCTACAATTAAAGGGACATGCACTAAACATCTGCATCCTTCCTCTTGCAAAAGAAGGAACGTGACAGCCGACCATGTCTCATACACTAGAGCAACTGGAAAAGATAGACAGCAAAATAGCAGCAATCAAATATAACCATAACGGTCAGGCGCCCTTACAATCCGCCCGAGCGGGTAAGAACCCCGCTCACACCCTCTCCCCCAAAGAAACGGGCACCGGGGGAGACCCCACGACAGGGGACTACAATGTGGGGACTTGCGTGGTGACAAAGGGATTGGAGGCGAGCGACCTGGCGATGGGGAAGAGATGGCTGGAGACACGGGAACAGTACAGGAGAAGAACCGGGACAGGGGCGAGCAGGCACAGCTTAGCGACCGCTACAGGCGGGAGAGCGGACAGAGGGGGAGCATGGGGGTGAGCAGGAGGGGAGGAGAGGGCTCGTTCACCAGGCGGAGGTGCCGCCTGGACCGACGGTAAACAGTACCATCGAGGTTCACCAGATAGGAGCGAGGTGAACCAGCCGTCCCAACAACAACCGCAAGGCCAGGGTGACGGAGGTGGAATGCATGCGGACAACCTGACAGGAGACAGAGGAGGCAGGGCACGGCAAGACCTGTCGTGGATCGCTTTTGAATGGACCGCTTGGTAGCAATACGCTCACGGACCACGGCAGGTTTTACAACAGCTGGGGTAAGAGTCTGCTGGGCCACCGGAATGGAGTCGAGTAACCCGGGACATGAGGCGCTGCCGCCGGGATCCCAGAACACGTCACGGGAATGTTTCGCAGGTTGAGGAGGGCGAGGTAAATGTCAGACTTCGATGCGCGGCAGCGATTCAACAAGTACTTTGCGCTGCGAACAGCACGCTCGGCAGGCCATTGTTCTGAGGGTACTCAGGCTACTAGTGTAATGCCGAAAGTTCCAGCGGTCAGCAAAGTCCTTGAACTCCGCACTGGTAAAATTGGATGCCGTTGTCTGACTGCAGGCTCGCTGGTGATCCAAAGGTCGCGAAGTGGCGGCGCAGCTTCGTCGATAACAGCAGAAGAGGAGAGAGAAAACAGCTGGTCGACCTCATACCAGTTGGAGTAAGAGTCGACAAGCACCAAGAAGTGCTTGCCGTGCCACTCAAAAATGTCCGTTGCCAGCGCCGACCATGGCAGGTCTGGTGCGGGCTGCTGCAGAAGGGCAAACGCTGCTGCTGCGGGGCGAGACTGCTGCAGGTAGGGCAAGATGACACCCGGTCCCGAAAATACACAGCCATATCAGGCCAATAAAACTGGCTTTGGGTGATAGAGAGAGTGGCCTCGGCGCCAGGATGACCCCGATGCGCGGTGTCGAAATACTGTTGGCGAAGAGCCTCAGGTACCACAACCTTGTGACCCTTAACGATAACTCCATCTCGTAGCACCAGCTCGTCACGGACCAGGAAGTAGGGCACTGCCGCGGCGGGCAGGAAGAACGTCGCTCGGGCCAACCCCTTTGAATGACCGCAGCTAGCTGTTGGAGCGAGGCGTCAGCAGCAGTGTGTTTAACTAGCACTGTAGTTGTTTTGAAGGAACAAAGTTGACGTTCAGGACATCATACCTGAAGCCTCGTAAGGGTGACGGGTGGTCGAAGCCAGAGGAGCCGAGACAGCGTGTCAGCAATAAACATGTCCTTGCCTCTACGGTACACTACGGAGAAGGTAAAACGCTGCAGCTGCAGCATCATCGCTGCAGCCTGGAGGAGGCAGCGTGAATCGGCTTGCCGAGGATGGTGACCAGAGGCTGGTGGTCGTTTCATAGAGAATTCAGTTCCCAGGATATAGTCCTTAATTTTGAACATGCAAACACAACAGCCAGCAGTTCCTTTTCGATCTGGGCATAGCGCTGCTCAGCTGGAGTCATCGTGCGAGACGCGAAGGACACGGGTAACTGGACCCCATCATGAACTTGCAAACAAGCAGCACCCAGCCGAACTTTGAAGCATCGCACGTGAGGACAATAGGACGGTTCAAATCGAAATATTGCAGCGTCGGAGTGCAGACAAGCTTTGAACGCAGCATATCGAAAGCAGCCTGGTGTTGTGGGAACCAGGACCATGCAGTGTCTTTCTTCACCAAGTCCCTTAAAGGGGCACTCAACTCGCTCAGATCGGGGATGAATTTTCCCAAGTAATTTGACATGCCAAGGAAACGCTGAAGGCTAGGCACATCCACAGAGCAGGCATCTTCGAGATAGCAGCGGTCTTCTGTGGGTCGGGCTTCAGCCCGGACGCTGTGAAGACGTGTCCCACATAAGTGACCTCGGGACACGGAACCGGCATTTACTAGGGTTGAGCTTTAGATTTACCTCCCGAGCTCGATCAAAACTAGTCGGAGGTTGTGGTCGTGCTGTTCCACATCTTTACCATACACCAAGATGTCATCTACAATGATAGCGCACGGGAGCCCCGCAAACAGCTGTTCCATCGTCCTCTGGAAAACTTCACTGGCGGAGCTGATCCGAACGGCATGCGCAGGAATCGGAACCTGCCCAAAGGGAGTGGCAAAGGTCGTCAGGTAGGACGATTGTTCATCTAGCGGTATCTGCCAGAACGAGCTCTTAGCATCCAGCACCGAAAACACAGTGGCAGGGCCAACCTGTGCAGCAACATCTTCGACAGTACGCATGGGATAGTGCGGGCGCTTGATAGCCAGGTTCAAATCTTTGGGGTTGATGCAGATCCGTAGCTCACTCTTGTCCTTCTTGGCAGCAACCACCATGGTGGAGACCCACTGAGTGGGCTCGCTCACCTCTTTCAGAATGCCTGTAGCCACCATGTCCCGAAGGGTGGACTCGACCCTATCCTTCATCGCAAAGGAGACCCGGTGTGGAGGGCGTACAACTGGATCCACGTCAGGTTTTAGAGAGATCTCATAACTGCAGGGGAGCATCCCCAGCGCATTGTCAAACCGATCGGGGTACTCGGCTAACGGGTCCAAAGGTTGCTGAACTAAAGGGATCTCCCGGTGAAAATTGACCAATCCGAGGTCTTGGCATGCCCGAACGCCGAGCAGTGTAACACATTTCTCGTTAACCAGGAAGAAGGAGAGGGGCCGAACGGTCTCTTGCACTTCACAGTTCAGGGTAGCCTTCCCCACAGGGACAAGCAACCCTCCCCCATAAGCACGAAGGACAGAGCGCTCAACAGTGACTCGCTCATTATTCCTTATCTTCTTGAAAAGGCTAGTAGACATAACGTTCGTGGCGGCCCCAGTATCGACCTTGGCAGAGAACGTAGAACCATTGACAGTAACTTGCACAGTAGGGTCTGTTATCCGAGCAGGTGCCTTCCTAATTGAAAACACGCTGAGCCCACTCTGAGAAGAGTCCGAATCAGACAGTGGGAGGTTGTCAGGAGAGTGATAAGAACCAGACGCAGTACCATCCCGTACCAGGTAATTAGAGTGCCTGCGCTGTTGCTGGGCAGGATTTTTTCTAGCTCTGCATGCTGACGAGAAGTGGTTAGGCTTGTTGCAGAAGTTACAAATCTTTCCACCGCAGGGCACACGTTGAAACGATGAGTCACAAAGTTACAGTTCGGGCAGCGCTTCTCCAGCTTGGAACTTGAACCATAGCTGGCCCCACGGCGAGTTTGCTGAGCAGGACGGCGGGTTGCAACGGTAGCTGCCCGAACCCACCTCCTCATGATCAGGGGTGGTGCAGCAGAGATAACAGCCTCAGACATCTTTGCAGCATGCAGGGCAGCCTGGAGAGTCAAGTCTGCCTTACACAGGAGCTCCGACCGCAGCTTTTCATTTCGTAGACCATACACCAAGACATCGCGGGTCAGGGTCTCTGGGGTAGCGTCATTCAGGTGGCATCGCCTAGCCAGGTGCCGTAGGTCAGCGTAGAAGTTGCCGACAGACTCACCGGGTTTCTGACGACGTCCAAAAAACTTAAAACGCTCCAGAATAGAGTTCGTGGGCACATCGCACATCTCGTTGAACTTCCCCAGTAGACAGTCAAGGTCCTCGGGGTCCTCATTCGGCCCGTACTCAAACGATTCAGAGCGCTCCAGAGCCTCGGAGCCGGCTAGATTCAATAGCAGCGACGCTTTAATGGCAGAGGAAACCCCCGGGTGCACGATAGCCACATAATGCCGAAAATCCCGGCGGAACACATTCCACCGGTGAGCGATGTCGTCGTCAAAGACAAGGGACTCAGGCTTGCGGCAGGAGGAAGCCATACCCAGGCAGGGAAGGGTACTGGGGCAAAAAAAACTAAACCCGATAAACAGGAGGCGCGCAATTCGAAACGACTGACACCATGTAAAGGAGCATACACGTACACAGTGTTTCTTTACCAAGTCTTTATTAATCACATATATATCGATGCCCTAGTTGTACATGGTCTGCACGTTTACTAGAGGAGGTACCAGGGATGGAGAGACAGTAATATACTTGGTGAAAGGGGAGTGGCTACACAACCTACAATTAAAGGGACATGCACTAAACATCTACAGATGAGGAGAAATATCTTTAGTCAGAGGGTGGTGAATTTACGGAATTATTTCCCACTGAAGGCTGTGGGCGCCCAAGTCAGTGGATATTATTAACGTAGAGATATATAGATTCTTGATTTGTTCAGGTTCCAGACTTTATGGGAGATGGCAAGAGAATGGGGTTACAAGGGAGAGATGAATCATCCATGATTGAATAGTGCAGTAGACTTGATGGGCGAATGGGCTAATCCTACTCCTATGGCCTTATGACATATCCTTCCAGTACTCTATCTCGTTATTGGTCGTGATTCGTCCAATCATAGTCCCGTCGTTTGGAGACTTGTAGATGGAATTAGAGCCACATTAGGCCTTGCTGCCATGTGTATAGGGGGTGCATTAGAGAACTGAGAACGTATCCTTGCGGGGCACCAGTGTTCATGATTATTGCGGATCGGATGCTATCGCCTATCTTCACCGATTGGACGGGTCAGAAAGTTGTAGATCCTGTGGCAGAGGGTGGAGCTCATTCCTAGGTCCAGGCGCTTGGAGTCGCGGCGCTGCCTTGGACCTTGGGACGCTGCTTTTTTTGGTTATTTTCTTGTCTTGTATGTTGTGTTAATTTAAGTTATTATGTTGCGTATGTGTGTGGGAGGGTGGGAGAAACGTTTTAGTCTCTTCCTTCGGTGGGACGCGACTTTTCTTGTCATATCCCCCGTCTCCGTTTGCGCGGAGGCCTAATGGCGGAGCTGGCAGACTCCAACTGCGACCGACCGCGAGGCTCTGGATGCAGAGCCAGCCAGGACTTACCAGCGCGGGGCTGGCCGACTTCGGGGCTGCGGCGGGGCTCAGGTATTCCGGCGTTCCGGCAGCCCGACTCGGAGCTGTGGCGGCTTTCCGGTGGCGGTGGTGGCGGAAGCGACTTAGGAGGCCGGCCGCAAAACCCAGTGGACGACATCGTCAGGAGCTCGCAAGTCACAGGTTGATGGCCTGTTTTTCCGGAGCTCCCGCGGCAACAGCTGCGTCCGCTGGACTGGAGAGCGGCAGCTTCGGCAGCTTTGACCACCCCGCGCCGCGGAGTTGAACCGGCCCGTTCGCGGAGCTCGGTTCAGCTGCGGGACTTACTTACCATCACACGGGCGTCATAACATCAGAGGCCTGGATCGCCTCAGCGCAGAGGAAGAGGAAGAACAAGAATGGAAGAGACAAAGACTTAAGATTTTGCCTTCTATCACAGTGAGGAGGTGTCTGGTGAACTCACTGTGGTGGATGTTAAATTTGTGTTTATTGTGGGTTTTGATATTTAGTACATGTATGACTGCAAGGCAACGAAATTTCGTTCAGACCGCAAGGTCTGAATGACAATAACGTTTCACAAAGATGAGTTTGGATGGGATTATGGTGTTGGAGAAAGCGCTGGAGCGGATAGACATGAGTCTTAACCTAGGGCAATTCCTAACATAGCAATTATTGCTCTTGAGGGGTGCATGGAGGTGGAGAGAGTGGGGGGAGAGAGAGAGGCAGAGGGGGAGGTGAGTGGAGGTGGGAGAGGGAGGACGGAGAGGGAGGGGGACCGAGTTGTGGAGGGGTTGGTTAGAGGTGGTTGAGGGAGGGAGAGGAAGGGGGAGTGTGGTGTCTTGGGAGGAGAGGGAGCGAGGAAGGGGTGCGAGAGGGGCAGAGGGTGGAAGCGGGAGAGGGTGGGGGAGAGGAAGGGGGAGAGAGGGAGAGTTGGGAGAGGTAGAGGGGAGAGAGAGGTGAGAGGGAAGGGGGAGAGGGAGGTGTAGATGGGAGGAGAGGGGGCGAGGGTTGGAGAGGAGAGAGGGGCTAAGAGGGGAGAGGGGGAGGGGGAGTGGAGAGGGTAAATTGGGGGAGGTGGAGGGTGGGCGAATTCAGAGAGATGGACAGAGACGAGGGAGAGAGGGTAGAGTTGGGACGAGAGAGGGGGAGAGGGTGGGGAGGGGGGAGAGAGGAATGGGGGTATTGGGAGACGGGAGGGAGCGTGAGGGGGAAAGAGAGGTGAAGAGAGATGGCGAGCGAGGGGGGAGGTGTTGGGAGACGGGGAAGAGAGAGAAGGGGAGAGTTATAGGGTAGAAATAGGGGAGAAGGGGGGAAGGATTGGAGAGACATGTGGAGAGAGTGGAGAGCGATAGGAGAAGGAGAGGGGGGAGAGAGAGGGGGGAGGTGTTGGGAGACGGGGCGAGATAGGGGGGTAGGGGAGAGAGATAGAAGAGGGAGATAGGGGATAATGCGGAGAGAAAGAATGGAGAAAGAGGTTGGTGAGAGAGGGGAGAAGGGAGAGGGGATGTGGGGAGAGTGGGGGAGAGAGAGGGTTGAAGAGCGGAGAGCGAGGGGTAGAGAAAGGGGGAAAGAGGCGGTAGAGAGAAAGGGGTGACAGGGAAGGGAGCAGGAAGAGGAAGGAGAGAGGAATGAGAAGGGGAGAGGGAGAGGAGGGGATTGGAAGGGAGAACTGTGGAGAGAGGGAGAGATAGGGAGGAGCAGAGAGGGTGATGAGAGTGGGAGTAGAGAGAGTGGGGATGTGGATTCTCTGCCACATAATTCACTGGATGCTTCAGAGTTAGATAGAGCTCTTGAAGATAGCGGAGTCAGGGGATAGGGGGAGAAGGCAGAACGGGATGCTAATTGTGGATGATCAGCCATAATCACAGTGAATGGCGATGCAAGCAAAACGCGCCGAATAACCTACTGCACCTATGCCATTCGGAAATTCAGAGAGGGAGAGAGGGGGAGAGCCCCCCCCCCCCTCTCTCTCTCTCTCTCTCTCTCTCTCTCTCTCTCTCTCTCTCTCTCTCTCTCTCTCTCTCTCATCTCTCTCTCTCATCTCTCTCTCTCTCTCTCTCTCTCTCTCTCTCTCTCTCTCTCTCTCTCTCTCCCTCGTTCACAGTTACCGTCCTGCGTTCCCGAGATAGGATTGGTTAAGTCGGTCTTGGCGTTTGTGAGTGTCGCAGACTTTTGTAAGATATTGTAAACAGAGTGCATTGCAGTTGCCCCGTTTCTGAATCCTCCCCAAGCCCGTCACTCTCCCCGCCTCGCAGTCCCCTCCCCGTCCGAGACCGTTTAACGTCGTGTGAAATTCTCCCTTTTCTCTCTCCTCTACAATTTCAAGATGGATCAGAGATGTGATGAGCGTTGTACTGAATCTCTATGTTACTATAAGTCTGATCTTGACCGCTTGTGGCCCACTGTGCTGCGATTTCCGAGAGAACGCCGCCACCTACGGCCGCCATTTGGCCACCTCGCTCAGAGCGCCCCTCCGCGACCAGAGGATTTTCCCATCGATGAAAGATGAGTGAGTGTGTGTAGTGGGGGTGAGAGGGGAGCGAGGAAGGGGGTGCGAGAGGGGCAGAGGTTAGAAGCGGGAGACGGCCGGGAGAGGGAGGGGGGAGATAGGGAGAGGGAAGGGGAGAGGGACGATTCTGTGGACACAGTCGGGAGACCAGGATGGTAGTTTGCCTCCCTGGTGCCGGGGTCCCGGATGTGTCAGAACGTGTCGAAAAGATTCTGAAAAGGAGGAGAGGAGCCTGATGTTGTGGTACACATTGGTACCAATGACATAGGCAGAAAAAGAGAAGAGGGCCTGAAAGGAGAATTTAGGGAATTGGGTGAAAGATAAGGAGAAGGACCAAAAGAGCAACAATTGAGGATTACTGCCTGTGCCACGTGACAGTGAGAGTAGGAGTGGAATGAGGTGGAGGATAAATGCGTGGCTGAGGGACTGGTGCAGTGGGCAGAGATTCAAGTTTCTTGATCACTGGGACCTCTTCTGGGGAAGGCATGATCTGTATAAAAAGGACGGGTTGCATTTGAACCCGAGGGGAACCAATATCCTGTCGGGGAGATTGCAAAGGAGACTTTAAACTAGAGAGGCTGGGGGAGGGACTCGGGTAGAGGGGGCTAGAGGACAGGGTGAGGGGCAAGAGGCAGAGAAGGGAAGCACTCGGACCAAAAATGTAGGCGAGAAAGAGGAAAAAGATAATAAACGGGGAATAAGGGATGATGGGTTTCTAAAATGTGTATATTTTAATGCTAGGAGCATTGTAAGAAAGGTGGATGAACTTAGAGCCTAGATTGACACCTGGAAATATGATGATCAGTGAAACATGGTTACAGTAGGGCTGTGATTGGAAACTAAATATTCCAGGATTTCGTCGTTCAGATGTGATAGAATTGGAGGGACAAGAGGTAGAGGTGGTGCATTGCTTGTCAGAGAAGATATTACAGCAGTGCTTTGGCAGGATAGATTAGAGGGCTCGTCTAGGGAGGCTATTTGGGTGGAACTGAGAAGTGGGAACGGTGTAGCAACACTTTTAGGGGTGTATTATAGAGCGCCAAATGAGGAGCGAGAATTGGAAGAGCTAATATGTAAGGACATAGCAGTTATTAGTAGTAAGCACAAGGTAGTGATTGTGGAGATTTCAATTTTCCAAAAGTAGACTGGGAAACACATTCTGTAAATAGGCTGGATGGTTTGGAGTTTGTACAATGTGTGCAGGATAGTTTTTTGCAGCAATACAGAGAGGTATCGACCAGAGAGGGGGCAGTGCTGGACCTCCTGTTAGGAAATGAGGCAGGTCAGGTGACGGAGGTATGCGTTGGTGAGCACTTCAGGTCCAGTGATCACAATGCCGTTAGTTTCAATATAATTATGAGGAGAGTTAGAACTGGACCTATGGTTGAGATTTTTGATTGGAGAAGGCTCACTTTGAGGGAATGCGTAAGATTTAAAAGGAGTGAATTGGGGCATTGTGTTTAATGGGAAGGATGTAGAAGAGAAATGGAGGACATTTAATGGAGAAATTGTAGGAGTACAGAATCTTTATGTCCCTGTTCGGTTGAAAGGAAATAGTAAAAATTGGAAAGAGCCCTGGTTTGCAAGGGAAATTGGACACTTGGTTCGGAAAAAGTGAGATATTTACAATAATTATAGGAGGCATGGAGTAAATGAGGTGCTAGAGGAGTATAAAGAGTGTAAAAAGAACCTTAAGAAAGAAATTAGAAAAGCTAAAAGAAGATATGAGGGGACAGAGAGGAGGGGCAGATAGGAACAGAGGGGTGAGAGAGAGGGGGAGAGGTGGGCAGAGTGGTAGTGTGCAAGAGTTGGGGTAGAGAGAGGGGGGGAAATGGGGAAGAGAAGTGGGGAAAGACTGGAGAGGAAGGGATAAGAGGAAATGGGGAAGAGGGACGGGGACGAGGGAGCGGTGGAGCCGGGGGTAGAAGGAGACGGGGAGAGAGAGGGGGGGGAGCTGTGGGGAGACGAAGCGAGCTAGGGGTAGGTAGGGAAGAGAGATACGGGAGGGAGACAGGGGGTAATGCAGGGTAGAAAGAATGGGAGAAATAGATTGGTGAGAGAGGGGAGCAAGGAGAGGGGGTGTGGGGAGAGTGGGGGAGAGAGAGGGGTGAAGAGCGGAGAGCGAGGGGCAGAGAAAGGGGGAAAGAGGCGGTAGAGAGAAAGGGGTGACAGGTAGGGGAGCAGGGAGGGGACGGAGAGAGGAATGAGAAGGGGCGAGAGAGGGGAGGGGATGGAAAGGGAGAACTGTGGAGAGAGAGGGAGAGATAGAGAAGGCCAGATAGGGTGATGAGAGTGGTGGTAGAGACGGTGGGGTTGTGGGATTCTCTGCCACAGAGGGCGGTGGAGAACAATTCACTGTATGCTTTAGAGTTAGATAGAGTCTTAAAGATAGCGGAGTCAGGAGATATGGGGAGAAGGCAGGAACGGGATATTAATTGTAGATGATCAGCCATAATCACGGTGAATCACCTTTTTTTAAAGTTTGTGTTCACAAAATGAATTTTGGTTGTCAGGTGGCTGCTGCCCAATTGTTTACCTCCCCTTTTTTAAAGTTTGAGTTCACAAAATGAATTTTGGTTGTCAGGGGGTTGCTGCCCAATTGTTTGCCTGGCCTTTTAAAAAGCTTTTGTTCACAGAATGAATTTTGGTTGGGAGGTGGCTGCAAAATTGTCGTTCATTCCGTGACTTCCGCTTAGTGGCAAGATGGCGCCGATGACGTCATTTCCAGATAGCGTCAAGCTGGCACTGACTGCGTCATTTCCGGTTCGTGGCAAGATGACGCTGACTGCAGAAGGCATAGTGAAGACGTCGTTGAATAATTCAAGAGTGCTTAATGCTCTGTCTATTTTGGACGTTATTTAATGCACGTTTTTACTTCACCAGCAGCCGTCATCTACAGGAGGCTTTCAACGTTTGAAACATTTGGTTTACACACTGTATGTTCACCACGTTCTGAAGTTACTTGGCATTTACTATTAGTTGTGAGTGTGTGTGTGAATTTGTGTGAGTGCATATGTCTGTGCATGTGTGTGTGTGCGTGTGTGTGTGTGTGTGTATATATATGTGTGTGTGTGTGTGTGTATATATATATGTAAAGATGTGTGTGTGTGTGTGCGCGAGAGAGAGTGTATGTGTGTGTGAGTCTGTGTGTGTGAATCTGAGAGTCGGTGTATGTATGTGTGAGAGTCTGTGTGTGTGAGTGTCTGTGTGACGTGGAGTGTGTGTGTGTGATCAACAAATAACAAATAATACAAATAATATAGTATTTCGTAGTTCAGAGCTTATTCATTATGTTTACTAGCCTGATGGCTGTAAGGAAGAGACTGTCCCTCAATGTGGATGTTACAGTTTTCAGTTTACAAAAGCCGATCATGACTCTAGAAGTCGGGCATAAGTCAGTCAGTCCACAAGCCGTGATTCAGTCTGTCGGTCCCGAGGCCATGAGTGAGTCAGTCAGTCCAGAGAACACGAGTTAGTCCCAAGGAAGTGAGTTCAGAGGCCATGAGTCACCGCCCCCCCCCCCCCCCCCTGGCATCCCCACGTCAGGACGCTGCCTCTGGCTGGCTATAGGATGCTCCCCCTCCTGAAGCCGCCCCTTCCCCCGCTGCAGGGCACCCCTCTCCCTCATCAGCCCACGAGAGCCCCCGCCTGAAGCCGTCCCCCTCACTCTGCTGTAGGACGTGTGCCACCCCCGGGTGGAAGATTGCAACCTTCACGTGGTCCGCCTGTTTCGACTAATGCAATCAACTCGACGTGCACAAACATAATATCAAATGGAACAAGTTGCCCTACGAAAGACGAAGAAGGCACCCCCGGCAGCCCCGCCTCAGAAAAATGTTTTGCACGAATTCTTCAGTGAGTCCAGAGGGTTGAGAATGAGAACAAATTTCAACCTCTCAATCTCTCTATATTAATATTGTCTCTTGTTTTATCAACAGCAAATAGCCATCAAGAGGCAATGAGCAGCAGAATACTACAAGAGACACAACAAGAAATAACAATAATTCTCATCTATAACATTTAATTTGTTCTTATATTTTAAGAGTAATTCACAATTTAAACTTTAATAAATCATGTTTCCACTTTTCATGCCTGCGTGTTCTTCATCACAATGGGAACCTAATAGGAAGGAATGGCTGCTCTGTGGGAGAGCCACTAAGAATGCATGGGGGGAGGTTGTGGGGAGATGGACTGAATGAGTGGAAGGGAGGGAGGGAGGGGAATGGAAAGAGCAGAGTGGGGGATGATGGGAGGAGGGGTCACAGAATTAACTGCCAGCGTACTGATTGATTCCACCTACCAGACTGATTCCTGAGATGTCAGGACTTCTATATGAAGAAAGACTGAATAGATTCGGCTTGTACCCGCTAGAATTTAGAAGATTGAGGGGGGATGATATAGAAACTTCCAAAAAAATTAAGGGGCTGGACAGGCTAGATGCAGGAAGATTGTTCCTGATCTTGGGGAAGTCAAGAACAAGGGGTCACAGTTTAAGGATAAGGGGTAAATATTTTAGGACCGAGATGAAGAAAACATGTTTCACACAGAGAGTGGTGAGTCTCAGGAATTCAATGTCACAGTAGGTAGTTGAGGCCAGTTCATTGGCTATATTTAAGAGGGAGTTAGATGTGGCCCTTGTGGCTAGATGGATCGGGGGGGGGGGGGTAAGGAGAGAATGCAGGTACGGGCTACTAAGTTGGATGATCAGCCATGATCATATTGCATGGCGGTGCAGGCTCGAAAGGCCGAATGCCCTACCCCTGCACCAATTTTGTATGTGTCTATGTTTCTATGTACCAGGCGTGAGTGACTGAACTGGCAGACCACCAGGCGTGAGTGGCTGCATTGCCAGTCGACCAGCCGTGAGGAAGTTAACTGCCAGCCCACCATCTGCAAGTGACTGAACTGCCAGCCCAGCAGCCGGGACTGCACTGCCAGCCCACCAGCTGTGCGTAAGTGAACTGCCAGCCCACCAGCTGTAAGTCACTGAACTGCCAGCCCACCAGCCGTGAGTGAGTGCACTGCCAGCCTGCTAGCCCACCAGCCCTAAGTAAGTGACCTGCCAGCCATCCAACCATGACTCACTGCATTGCCAGCCCAATAATTCATTCAGTCCACCGTCTCCCCTTCTAGAAACATAAAAACATAGAAAATAGGTGCAGGATTAGACCATTCGGCCCATCGTGCCTGCACCGCCATTCAATATGATTATGGCTGATCATCCAACTCAGTATCCTGTAACTGCCTTCTCTCCATACCCCCTGATCCCATTAGCCACAAGGGCTGCATCTAACTCCCTCTTAAATATAGCCAACGAACTGGCTTTAACTACCTTCTGTGGCAGATAATTCCACAGATTCACCACTCTCTGTGTGAATAATGATTTTCTGATCTCGGTCCTAAAGGATTTCCCCCTTATCCTGAAACTGTGACCCCTTGTCCTGGACTTCCCCAAAATCGGGAACAATCTTCCTGCATGTAGCCTGTCCAACCCCTTAAGAATGTTATAAGTCTCTATGAGATCCCCCCATCAATCTTCTAAATTCCAGCGAGTACAAGCCGAGTCTATCGAGTCTTTCTTCATACGGAAGTCCTGCCATCCCAGGAATCAGTCTGGCGAACCTTCTCTGCACTCCGTCTATGGCAAGAATGTCTTTCGTCGGATTTGGAGACCAAAACGGTACGCAATACTCCAGGTGTGGCCTCACCAAGACCCTGTACAACTACAGTGCAACCTCACTGCTCTTGTACTCAAATCCCTTTGCTATGAATGCCAACATACCATTCGATTTCTTCACAGCCTGTTGCACCTGAATGCCTACTTTCAATGACTGGTGTACCGTGACACCCAGGTCTCGTTGCATCTCGCCTTTTCCTAATCGGTCACCATTCAAATAATAGTCTACTTTCCTGTTTTTGCCACCAAAGTGGATAACCTCACATGTATCCACATTATACTGCATCTGCCATGCATTTGCCCACTCACCCAGCCTATTCAAGTCAGCTTGCAGCCTCCTAGCATCCTCGTCACAGCTAACACCGCCCCCCAGCTTCGTGTCATTCGCAAACTTGGAGATGTTGCATTTAATTCCCTCGTCCAAATCATTAATATATATTGTAAATAGCTGGGGTCCCAGCACTGAGCCTTGCGGTACCCCACAAGTCACTGCCTGACATCCTGAAAAGGACCCGTTCACCCCTACTCTTTGCTTCCTGTCTGCCAGCCAGTTCTCTATCCACATCAATACTAAACCGCCAATACCGTGTGCTTTAAGTTTGTATACTAATTTCTTGTGTGGGAGATCTCTCTCACACAGTCTGTTTTGGGCACAATTTCTGGCAGTTTCTCAGCTACCAGCTTGCCAGGTCTGAGTGACTGTACTGCCGGGCCCCAGTGACTGAGCTGCAAGCCCAAGAATCCATTCGACCAACAATCTCAATACTAGCCCTCTTGAAACCTCACCCTTCAGTCCACAACACCCATACTAGCACAACAGAAAGCCCCCCCCCACACCCCCTCTGGCCAGCAATATTGGTGGAAAATTTCGTTGGGTGACCAGCCCTCGCGTGTAATGCTGGGACCCAACGGATCCCACTTAGTCTAGTATAAATTATATATTTTAAGGTTTGCTTTATCTGTTGGGGGGAAGTTAGTACATTTCTGAAGCCGTTTACACGCTAATTGATGAAAGAGGCATTAATCTATTTTTATCTATTAATCTATTAATCTATTTTTCTCACGCATTTTCGCCTCTCATTTAGCCTCTAGTTTAGCCTCTTGTCTAAGTTGTGAAATGTGTCAATAAAAGAACCCCGATAAAGTTTGGTGCGTATATGTGTGTTTGTAAATGTATATTTGTGTAATGGTAAAACTAACCATGTGCCAGATTGTTTTCTCTCTCTCTCCCCCTCCCCTCCCCGTTTCTCGTTTCCCCTCTCCGCCCAGCTCGGACGGAGGCCAGGCCCAAACGCCGTTTTAAAAAAAAATACAAGACCTCGGAGCGCAAAAAAGTAAATAACATTTGAAACGATTGAAAGAAGAGAGAGGGAATGAAATGGTAAATGAGAAAGGGATGCACACCATCCGGCCCTGAAGATTTATCAGTACACTTCACACACCTAAAGACGATTTTACTATCCTCTATTATATTAACAATTACAGCACGGAAACAGGCCCTCTCGGCCCTTCCAGTCCGTGCCGACCATTTATTTTCCCCTAGTCCCATCTACCTGCACTCAGACCATACCCCTCCATTCCCTTCCCGTCCACATACCTATCCACTTTACTTTTAAATCGATCCTGCCTCCACCACTTCTGCTGGAAGCTCATTCCACACAGCCACCACTCTCTGAGTAAATAAGTTCCCCCTCATATTACCCCTAGATTCTGTCCCTTAATTCTCATGTCATGCCCTCTTGTTTGAATCTTTCCTACCCTCAATGGGAAAAGCTTATCTACGTCAACTCTGTCTATCCCTTTCATCATTTTAAATACCTCAATCAAGCCCCCTCTTAACCTTCTGCGCTGCAAAGAATAAAGACCTAACTTGTTCAACCTTTCTCTGCAACTTAGTTGCTGGAACCCAGGAAACATTCTAGTAAAATTTATAGTAAAATCAATTAAATATTTTTGGCTAGCTTACCTGCGTACCTCATCTTGTATCCCCGTATTGCCTTTTTAGTTATCGTCTGTTGATCTTTAAACATTAACCAATCCTCTGGCTTCCCGCTCATCTTTGCTACGTTGTACTTCTTCTCTTTTATTTTTATACTGTCCCTGACGTCCCTTATCAGCCACGGTCGTCCCTCACTTACTTCCCTTGGAATCCCTCTTCCTCTTTGGAATGAACTGAACTGCTGGGGTATCGTTTCAGTAAACTTTGGCCAGCTCCTCCCTCACGGCTCCGGCGGTAAATGTCCGGAGCCCGGAGCCTGGAGCGGGAGACTGCGGCCGCCTCTGTGATGGATGCGCTCAGGGCGGGGATTTATTAATGAGCCGAAGCACCGAGGTGAGCGGATATTTCACCGCGCTCTTCACTTGCTCCCTGAACTTGGACTGGGTCACCGCGTAAATAAATGTGTTGGTGCAGCAGCTGAGATTACTCAGCAAAATCCCGACGTTGTTAAAGATCCGTTGAGAATCATTCCCATCATTCCCATATCCTGTGATCTGATAATAGATGAAGTTCACAACCAGCGTCAGCCACAGGAGGATGAAGCTGCCGGAGATGGTGATGAGTAAAACCACAGACCTCCTCCTGCTCTCCATCTCCGGGTCACTGCGGTTCTCCCCCTTGCTCTCACCCCTCAGCCCCCTACGGACCCGACTGGCCACAAAAATGTGGCGGACTGTCAGAGCGTTGAGCAGCAGGATTACAGCGAAAGGGAGAAACGGAGTTAAAATCGTGTCGATCCAGTCAAATGCCACCCACCCGGGGTCAGTGAAATAATTGTCCAACGTGCCACAGCCCCACGGGACATTGTCGATGAATGTCCGGGGTTCCACTGTGAAGTAGCGGGGAAGGTTTTTCAGACAGAGCAGAACGCCGGTTGTTGCCAGAACCGCAGCCGCAGTTTTCCCGGTGCAATATTTAGTTTTCACGTTCTGGCAACAAATGGCGACAAACCGATCAAAGGTGAAAGTGACGGTGAACCAGACAGAACATTCTATCGCTGCATACGTCAGTACTTCGATAACAGTGCACGCAGGGGTGATGGACAGGAAACTCCAATAAAAGGAATGTAATCGGAGCTGAAACAAAATGACCTCGCTGATCAGGACCAGTAGATCGGCCGCTGCCATGGCCACCAGGTAGCGAGTGGTGCAGGTGGAGAGGCCGCACTTTCCCCGGGACAGGATCACAATCGCCACTAAATTCACTGCGGAAAGACAAGGGGACGGACTGGGCATTTACTCAACACGTTCTCCGGGGCTGACAAAACACCTGAGCGACTTTCAGCTCAAGATCAGGAGTGTTGGAGTCGGTGCGCGGCTGCTGCAAGTTTAACAATGTCAGACCCGGCTCCGACTGTGCCCGAGCTGCCTGCCTGCTTCAGGGGAGTAGAGATGAGGCGACGGGCGAGGACGGAACGAGCAGCTACCCGGTACAATAGGCGCAATGGTCCTTTATATCGTTCACCCTGCTGCTGCTCACAGTCTCTGATGTGGCCGCTTTCACTGACTTAACCGTGACCGGCCGCGTTTAACAGGGCTCTGGGAACTCGGCATCTGGAGACTAGGAGGGAGGCTTCCAGAGGGAAACCAGGGACAAGTTAAGATCCGTCAGCAGAGTGGCTCCATTAATTGATTCGTTCTACAGTGAGTTCAGTTCAGTTACAACACACATACGCCGGTAGATCACTGGTTCAGGAGATCGATCCAATTATTTACCAACAGGCTCTGGGTAGAATCCGTCTGTGACAGACGGACTCCACAGTGAGACCCAGTGTCCACAGGAACGGCTGTTCACTCTGATCAATAACTCACACACACAGTGAACTTCACAATGTGAACGCCACTCTCCCAGTCACACCGTCGCGGAGAGCTGCCTGCCTGCCTGTCCCAACTCTGGGCAAGGTCCCACTGAAGGCAAGAACAACATTCTAGTGGCTCCCGGCCGGCAGCAGTGAGAGAAAAAGAGGGTTAGTTTCAGCTGTCTGAAAATAAGAAAAATCACAGCGTTAATTCACAAATATTTCACAGAGAGGATTGATATTCTTCACATATTCTTGTACAACGATCATCAGTTGGTAACATGATGAGAATCAGGTCAACACCAGTTAACACACGGAGTTATAAAACTTGAATTGTTCTGCTCACTTACCAGGGACTCCAACGGCAGCAATGATCACGTACAGGATTTTCTCCACGTCGTAATATTCATAAAGATGCTGCCCCATTCTCTCTGCCCAGCGACGTGTCCCCGTGAGCTGCCAGTAATGTCTCGGAATAAAATGCTGAGACAAAAAAAATCCTGGATATTTTATACTATTTTCCGTCTCCACCGGTTCAGTGAAGTTCCAACAGAATTTAAAAATAGAGATTTTGAAATGATTCACAAACAGATGACATCAGCCGAGTGAAATCCCAGCTGAGACAGGCTGTGATTGAATCAGGGAATTGATTGAGAAACTCCAAAGACTGGGAATTGTGGCGATAAATACTCAGGGGTGGAAATTGGGATCGGCGGCATTGTTCCAGCAAAGGGAATATTGTGTCAAACTGCATCAGATCCAACTCCCCACCTCATGTTGTTTGTCCGATTTCCATCAATCCGTTTCACTCAGCAAGGCAACGCCAAATTCCAGGGACCCTCAGGGCTTCCGGGGCCCAGTTTGAAGGTGGACTGGACTGGGCGACCTTCGTCCACAGGCTCAACACATCACCTCAGACTAAAATTCCCCCCCCCCTCCCCACTCTGCTTCACCACTCAATATGATCGCGGCTTAACTGACTGTGACCTCAACCCCACACTCCACTAACCTCGGGAGCAAAAATAAGAAGACAGATTACTATCTAAATGATGTGAAGTTGGGAAAAGGGAATTACAATGGGATCTGGGTGTCCTTGTTCATCAGTCAATAAAAGTAAGCATGCTGGTACAGCAGGCAGTGAAGAAAGCCAATGGCATGTTGGCCTGTATAACAAGAGGAGTTGAGTACATGAGCAAATAGGTCCTGCAGTTGTATAGGGCCCTGGTGAGGCCACACCTGTGTGCAATTTTGGTCCCCTAATTTGAGGAAGGATATTCTTGTTATTGAGGGAATGCAGCGTATTTCTACCAGGTTAATTCCCCGGGTAGCGTGACTGTATTATGTTGAGAGAATTGGGCGGCTGGGCTGGTACACTCTGGAGTTTAGAAGCATGAGAGGAAATCTTATTGAAACATATGGGATTATTAAGGGATTGGACACGCTAGATGCAGGAAAGATATTCCCGATGTTGGGAAATCCTGAACCAGGGGCCACAGTTTAAGAAAAAGGGGTCGGACATTTTGAACGGAGACGAGGAAACACTTTTTCTCACAGAGAGTTGTGAGTCTGTGCAAATATCTGCCTCAGAGGGCGGTGGAGGCAGGTTCTCTGGATGCTTTCAAGAGAGAGCTAAATAAGGTTCTTAAAGAGTCAGGGGAAATGGGGAGAATGCAGGAACGGGGTACTGTTTGGGGATGATCAGCCATTATCACATTGAAAGGCGGTGCAGGCACGAAGGGCCGAATGGCCTACTCCTGCACATATTGTCTATTGTCGATTGTCTATTATCTGCCTTCATCAACTCTGAGGAGGACCGACCTAAAATACATAAATGCGTACATACATCCATACATACTCACGGCACTCAGAGAAGAGAAACATTGCCGCCTCAGAATTGTCCTAAACCTAAATAAAACGGCGAATGGCACAGCACCTCCCTTTCTCTCTCCCTCCATCCTTACTGCTGTCATTCTGAACTGTTCATCTCTTTCCCCTACGCTCTCTATTCCCCCCTCTGGGCTGCCCTCTCTCCGTCCACTGATAGAGTGACACACAGTGGGTTAGTACTGATGGAGGGACAAAAATGGGGCAGTACTGACGCAGTGACGCACAGTAGTTGTACTGATGGAGTGACACACTGTGGTGGTACTGATGGGTTGACACACTGTGTTGGTACTGATGGAGTGTCACACTGTGGTGGTACTGATGGAGGGATACACTGTGGTGGTACTGATGGAGGGACACACTGTGGTGGTACTGACGGAGGGAGAAACTGTAGTGGTACTGATGGAGGGACACCCTGTGGTGGTACTGATGGAGTGACACACTGTGGTGGTACTGATGGGGTAACACACTGTGGTGGTACTGATGGGGTGACACATTGTGTTGGTACTGATGGAGTGACACACTGTGGTGGTACTGATGGAGGGATACACTGTGGTGGTACTAATGGAGTGACACACTGTGGTGGTACTGATGGAGCTATACACTGTGGTGGTACTGATGGAGGGACACACTGTGGTGGTACTGATGGAGTGACACACTGTGGTGGTACTGATGGAGGGATACACTATGGTGGTACTGATGGAGTGCACACTGTGGTGGTACTGATGGAGTGACACACTGTGGTGGTACTGATGGAGGGATACACTGTGGTGGTACTGATGGAGTGACACACTGTGGTGGTTCTGATGGAGGGATACACTGTGGTGATACTGATGGAGGGACACACTGTGGTGGTACTGACGGAGGGAGAAACTGTAGTGGTACTGATGGAATGCCACACTGTGTTGGTACTGATGGAGTGACACACCGTGTTGGTACTTGTGGAGGGACATACTGTGTTGGTACTGATGGAATGACACACTGGAGCAGTACTGATGGAATGACACACTGTGGCGGTAATGATGGAATGACTCCGTGATAGTACTGATGGAGTGACACACCGTGGGGTAGTTCTTTTGAAATGACACACTGTGGGGTTGGCGTGATGGAGTGACACAGTGCGGCTAGTGCTGATGTAATGACACGCTATGGGGTAGCACTGAAATAATGACACTTTGTGCTAGTACCCATGGAATGACACATTGTGTTGCAGCACTTATAAGGAGACACATACTCATGTAATGCTACATTATAGGGCAGTGCTGATGAAGTGACACTCTTGAGGTAGTACTGATGTAGTGACACATTCTATGGCACTGCTGATGGAGGGAAACACTGTGGGGTAGTATTGATGTGATGACACTCAGGTGTAGTACAGGGTGCAGCCCACCGGTCTGGACTTCGTGACCTGCAAGTCCACCAGCCATGACTCACTGAAGTGCAAGTCCAAGAATCCATTGAGTCCACAATGCCCATACTAGCCCTCTGGAAACCAGTCCCTTCGGCCCACAACACCCATACTAGCGCTCCAGAGATCCACGCAAGGATAGGCTTTCCTCCTTCATTGCCGTGATCTGTGAAAAAAGATTAAAATATCTAAAATTGATTGTCCACGCTCTCCCCCCACTGTAGCAGTACCCTCGAAGGAGCGAGAGAGAAATCGGGGAATTACAGACCAGTTAGCCTGACTTTGGTGGTGGGAAAGATGCAGGAGTCAATTATTAAAGAGGATATCGTGGAACATTTGGGTAACAGTAAAAGGATTAGTCCCAGTCAACATGGAATTATGAAAGGGACATCATGCTTCACTAATCTTCTGGACTTTTTTGAGGATGTGACAAATAAAATGGATGAAGGGGTGCCAGTGGATGTAGTGTATCTAGACTTTCAGAAAGCCTTTGATAAGGTCCCGCACGGGAGACTGGTGACTAAAATTCGAGCACATGGTATTGGGGGTAGGGTCATGACATGGATATAAAATAGTAAGATTAAACGAGAACTTACCAAGTTTGAAGTTTGATCCTTATTTTCTGAGGAGTTACGTTGAGGGTTTACGTGAAGAAGTCCCACCAGGCGCATGCGCGTCAGACTTCAAAGCAGCGGCGTGGAAACACAGAAACACATATAGCCGAAGTAATATAGTAAGGCTTTAAGAACACTAGAACTACCAGATGATCTCTTAGATTATGAGGGTGGGAGAGGAGGGCACGTAAACCCTCAACGTAACTCCTCATAAAATAAGGATCAAACTTCAAACTTGGTTAATTCTCGTTTAATCTTACTATTTTACTTCGGAGTCACGTGAGTGATTCCGTGAAGATTTCAAAGCTGTGTGTTTACATGCCGTAGATGCACTCCATACGACAACTGCTTCGGTTTGACATAGTAGTAACAAATAATGTATTGAACATTGCTTCAAATTATTCAATAACTATTTTTAATAACAATAATAACGAAACGCAGTAATGACCTCTCTCTCCCAGGAGGAAATTACAAACAATGATATAAACAACGCAAATTAATTAAACGGAACGCAAACCGTGGCACTGTCTGCACAGGTTTATCATAAAACTGTGAGAAAGTTGCTTCTCTAGACCATCCTGCGGCCGCGAGGATCTGGTCTAGCGGCACGTCCTGAGCCTTCGCCGCGGATGTTGAAGCCGCCCTGGTGGAGTGAGATTTAAACACATGAGTGTCGACTCCAGCACAATTGAGAACCTGTTTCAACCATCTAGAAATAGTTTCTACAGACACTCTTTTATATGGCTTTTTGTGACTAATAAACAGTCCTGTCTCAGAACCCCTGAGACTCCCTGTTAACTCAAGATATCGTCTTAAATGTTTAACAACACATAGCATTTGGTCAACAGGATATGCTTTAAACGTCACCTTGGTTCCTGCCATACCCGGCCTGCATTTTTTGATTAAATCATAGACATAAAAAGTAATGTCATCTACAGACGAATGCATACAATCTATTCGGAACAATTGTAATTTTTATACACGTTGTCCTGAAACCACCGCCATAAGCATAACCACTTTCAGAGTTAACCTCTGCATAGACAATGACGTAATTGGAGCCCATTGCCGAAGCAGTGTGAGAACTACACTGATATCCCAGATTTCTGTATACATGGGCTTAGGAGGGTTTTTGATAAAAAATTCCTCTCATGAATCGAGATACTAACGGGTGAGCCCCGATAGGCTGTTGTCCTGCGGACTTCCCTATATAAGAGGACAAAGGACACCTAGCACTGTTAATAGCACTATAACTCAAATGCTCATCAAAATGCAACTTAGCAAGGAACTCCAACACATCACTTATGCTTGCAGTATGATAGGATAAATTTGACTGTGCACAAAACATCTCCCATTTCTTTATATGAACCATATATTGTTTTTAGTACTATTCCTCCAGGCTGCAGTGATAACCTCCATGGTCCTGTCCGACATTCAAGGCCTTGGAATGGTCTGTTCAGAACCTGCAGACCAACAAATTGATACGGTCATGTAATGGGTGACTTTCTCCTGTAACCGGATGCACCAACAAATTACTGCAGCTGGGAACCATCGTGAATGGCTGAACCATCATTCGGAGTATCAATGGGAACCATGGTTGTGTTGGCCAATCTGGGACCACCAAAACGCCTGTGGCGGAGTCACGCTCTATTTTGGCTAAACATTTCGTAATCAGACAAAATGGAGGGAAAGCATAAAATAATGATTGTCCACAATGTAATGAAAAAGCATCCATAGCAACTGCTCCTGGATCTGGTTCCCATGAAACATATTTAGGCAACTGGTGATTCAGTCTGGATGCAAACAGATCAATATCTGGCAACCCAAATCGAGTGACAATAGTTTGAAACACTTTAGAATTCAACATCCATTCAATATTATCATTGAATTTTCATGACCTTTGGTCTGCCACCACATTGTCTACCCCTGGCAGATAGATGGCCGAAACCCAAATGTTTCTTGAAATACACCAATGCCATATAAGATTAGCCATGCTATCACATGAAACTGATCTTGCTGTTCCCATATGATTGATATATGCCACTGCCGTAGTGTTATCAATCTGGAGTTGAATGTGTAAATTATTCATTGTAGACCAATATGCCTTTAATCCATAAAATGCCCCCAGTAATTCCAAATAATTTACTCCTTGTGTGTGAAGAATCAAACTTTCTTGTTAATTCGATCTACCTCCACAACTGGACTCCATGTCCGGTTGCCCCCGATCCGAGAGCACTCACATCAGTCTGTAAAAACATTGAAGGTTCCTGCACCAATATGTTATTGGTAGCTTGACTGACATTAACAATCCACCACTGCAACTCTGCCAGAGCTGTGGCTGGAAATTGCATAACCCGATCAAAATGACCTGCATGCTCGTTTAGTGCTTGTTCTCTTGTTCTCTGCAAATGCTGATAATGCAAAGGTCCAAATTTTACTGCAGGGAAAGCTGCTACTAATTTCCCAATGACCTTAGCAACTTCTCTGATGGAGGGATTAAGCTTCTGTGAGAGACATACACAGACCTCAGCAATATCCACATCCTTGACTGTAGGTAATGTTACTGTCATATGAACTGAATCAATCAGAAATCCCAAATACTGGATGTTTTGGGTTGGCTGTAATTTGGACTTAGTTGGATGCACCAAGAACCCCAATGATTCAAATACATTTTTGGTTACTGCAACTGATTCCTCAGCTGACTCTTTAGTGTTGCTGATAATTAAAACATCATCTATATAGGCCATGACAATGTGATTAAAAGCCCTTAATAGCCCCAACACAGGTTTTAGCAATTTAGTAAATAGCCTAGGTGCTGAGCCCAATCCATTAGGCAATGCTTTGTATTGCCACAGCTGTCCCATCCAATTAAATTTCACGTACCTGTGATAATGAGCACTGAATAATACGCATCTTGCAAATCAATGGTTGCCATATAACAGCCTTGTGAGACCAGCTAGCTTGCAGTAACGAAGGTTTCCATTTTGAAATGTCTATAGAGTACTGAACAATTTAAATGAATGAGATCTAGAATTACTACACAACCCCCATCTTTCTTAGGTCTGGGGAAAATATTAGACACAAATTGTTGTGAATGATTAATGGTGTTTAATCACCCATTTTTAACACAAATTCTTAATCTCTTCGTTAACCTGTTCAGTTTCTGGAGCTGAAAACACCAACATTTTATTTGTTTTTTGCTGCTGAGGTGGATCTATCCCAGAGATAACCCCAATGGTAGAACCTGACACAGTATTTAGTATAAACATATCACATGTAATACAGCACCATTCATTGTAAAACAATTGTAATCTACCTCCAATAGGACGTTGTGCAACATAACCTTTAACAAAAGTTCCCTGTACCTCTGCAGTTGGCCTGAAAGCCTGCTGTCTGCTCACAATGGGGTAGAAGCCACTTTGTCTTGGTGGGTAACCACGTTGCCCCACTGGCCTTCCCCTGCTCGGTCCAGCGCCTGGATCCGATCTTCGATACACAAACCCAGGTTTGCGAAAAGGTGGCCGTGATTTATTTGGCTTCATCAAACCAATTGGTTTTGCCTCATTATCAATATCTCGTATCTGTTTGACAAGGAGGAATTTACTAATGCAATTTACTAATGCAATTTACTTCAAAAAATGCATTGCATAACAGAGCCAACATATCTTTTTGTGTCTGATTTATCATGCTCCCTTTGACCATAGTGCCAAATGCAGTAATTGCTGCAGCCACCAGTTGGAGGACGTGTTGATGTCGAACCTCTTGTCCTCTCATAGAAGGACTCATGGGTGCCCAAATAGCTGGGTTCACCGTAGGCACTTTCAATGCTGCACAATTGACAGGTGTTTTGTACTTATTGGTAGTCTCTTGCATTCTAGCTTGCTGGAGATGGTGAGACACTAACTAACCAACGTTGCTTGCAAAGTACTCGTCCATTGCCTCACCAGTCCCCTCCGGAATAGCAAAACTCATTGCAAAAACCGGGACACCCGGAGCATGGCTCTTGTGCTCTGGTGTTTGCACATAAGCAGGGACACCAGACATGGGGTCAGCTGCATCCTGCCCCGCTTCTCCCAAGTCATATATTAGGGAGGCATCCTCCAGTCCTAAACAAGGCGTTGGAAGGAAATCCCCTTGCTGACATTCCACATATTCATCTTGATATGGGCCTTGTTGAACAGCTGCCTGGGGAATCACTGGGCCCTTAGCCCCTTGTTTTATCAGAGTTTGGAGCATCTTCTCTATATTCTGCATCCTCTCCCACATTCTCTTATTATCTGGAAGGGAGTCACATTCTTCTTCAGACTCGCCTGACAACACGGGTCTATTAGATTTTCTTTTAGCCTTTCTATGGCTGTCGGTGGCCTCAGCCTCCTGAGTAACTGGAACTGGTGTGGAAAGTTCATTTTCTAATGAAACTGCTGTCGGTAAAACGGCACCCGGTATCGGAACCGGTGTTGCCGCGCTAATCTCCCGACCCAATCGATTTAGTGAATCCGTGGACCCACGCTTAGAACGAACACTCCTACCTGACCGCTCCAAACCACCAACTCCTACTGACTTCTCGAGCCAGCTTTTACAGAGTTAAATACTCTCAGGCAAAGTTTTCAAAACCACTTACCTGCGAGTTTTCTACTTACCGCTGGTGGAGCTGTGCCCTCACGTGACTCTGAAGTAAAATTAACGTTTTTCACGCTGTGGATGTTGTATATACGAACGAGTGCCAGATGAGATAGTTGAGGAGGAACAAAAACAAAATGTCTAATGAACTTTGAGACTTGTAAATAGGGGAGACTTAGAGTAAGGTATGGATTGAACTCGGCAAACATTCAAGCTTTGATGGGCTATTTTAGATGGTGAGGTCGAGTTGGGCCACAGGGTGTTTCAGTACTGTATGACGTTACAGTGTGGCGGTGCCTGACTTGTCTCCATCACTGTCTGTGTATGTTGGAGTATTGTGTTCAAACAGGGCGCCACATTTCAGCAAAGCTTCAGAGAGCGGGTACAAACGAATAACTGCAAGGGCAAGACGATTTTCATCAGATTATATGTTGAACAAACAGGCGTCGCTCCGTGTGAACTTATCGTCGAGACATGCCGGGATCGTCTCTAGATTTCTGTAAGATTCGGCAATGAAGAGGCCAGGAAGATGCACGCGTAGGTTCACCGCTTTACATGGAAATGAGGGGGCGGGAATTCTATCCCTGACCCAACGACTAGTGTGGGTCAGTGAATAATAATTTGTCATGGAATCCATTTTACCGCAATTCATCATTCCTTATTATTCTTATTAAGTTGGGTGTTAATTGGAATCTGAACGAAATCTCCAACGCTCTCGGGAGTCGTGCTTCGCGTTGATCGGGTCAACTGCGGAGGCCCGGAATGGAATTCCGGCCGACATGTTGGGAGGGAGCTGGTTTGCCACCATCGTCTTCTGAAGAAAGGAGACAAAGAGTAGGGCGTTTTTCTTCAGATCCGGGAGGCGGATTATTGATGATCTGATGTAGCACATTACCCAGCATACACGCGGAACCTGCCAGTTATCCATAAATGAATTATTGATTGATTCGTGCCCGCTCGCATGCAGTTCTCTTGCCGTCCACCTGATGTCCCCATCATTGAAAAGCTGGAAATTGCACAACGCCCGATAATTATTGGATCAGCGCTTCATTGTTTGAGGAGTCAAGAACAGAACTTCGAGCCGATCAAATGATGCAAAGGACCTTTGTTGTCACATGTACCAATTAAGATGCAGTGATATGCGAATTGCCATACAGCCATACGAAACAAAAGCAACAAGACACACAATTACATAAAAGTTACCATAAGCATCCACCACAGCGGATTCACTGTGAAAGAAGGCAAAACAGTCCAATCTTCTTCCTCTTTATACTCCCGCGGTCGGGCCAATCAAACCATCCGCAGTTGGGGCGATCGAAGCCGTTTTCGGGGTGATCAAAACTTCCGCGTCGGAGCGGTTGAAACTCACTCCGCGGCATCGAGCTCCGAGTCAGCCTCTTCTTAACAGAGATAGCGGGCTCCACGATGTTAAAGTCCACAGGTCCCGCGGTTGGAGCTTCGATCCCCGGCAAAGGCATCGCAAGCTCCGCAATGTTAAAGTCCCGCAGACTCCCGCGGCTTGGACCGCCGGATCGGCCTCCACGAAAGGCCGCCAATTACATCATGCTAGGGCACAGTGCAGACGGAGATGCGATACGGAAAAAAATTGCATCTCCGTCGAAGTAAGTGATTGAAACAAAGTTTATTCAACCACCCCGCCCGCCCCACATCCCCACATAAACACACCAAGGAATACTAAAACATAAATTTGGACACATTAAACATACCAAAAAAGAAGAAAGGACAGACAGACTGTTGGCGAGGCAGCCACTACTGGTGCCTAGGTCAGTTCGCGGATAATATTGAAAGTTAACACAGACTCGATCTTTACTGTATGCGTTTAGCAATGAGAAGCGGAAAAGGATTGGGTGCTTGGCTTCTCCAAACTCCGGGACCGAGGTATATTTTCCAACTCCTCCACTGGATGCTCGATTTCAGCACTAACAGTCCTCAGTCAGTGATTCCAGATTACACCTCCTCCAGAATAACACCTCCTCCAGATTAACACCCTGCAAGTATTGGTTTTCAGTCCGCTACTATACCTCATTTACGCTCGCCACCGTGCGGCCAAACACGGCTCTTATTTTATCTACGAGTTTGCAGATGATACAAATGGGATGGGTCAAATAATGTGCAACGTGGAGACGAAGTAGAAGCCGAAGATAGTGAACATAGTGTCATGGTGTCAGGACAATAACCCCTCTATCAATGTCAGCAAGTCGAAGGAGGTCATTATTGACGTCATTAAGCATGGTGGAGCACAACCCACATCTGCATCAATGGTATGGAACTGAAAATGATCAAGAGCTCAAGTGGCATGGTATTACTTTCCAACGATCTGTCGCTGGGTAATCACATTGATGCGACTTCCAAGGCACATTAACGCCTCTACTTCAGGAGGAGTCTGAGGAAATGTGGCTTTTCACCAGTGACTCTGACAAGCTTCACGGGATATATGGCACAAAGCATATTGTCGGGTTGCACCACAGATTGGCGTGGTAACGGGTCTGCCAAGACCGAGAGAACTGCAGTTTTTAACAGAGCCCAATCCATCACACATACCAGACGTCCCACCATTGGCTCCATCTACACTTCACGTTGTCTCGGGAAACAAACAACGTAATCAAGGACTTGTCCAGACCGGTCAGTCTAACTGCCATTGCAAGGTTGTAACACTGACTGCCTCAACAACCTCCAAGTGAATCCATATCCCCACCACTCGATGTCTTCGAGTTTAAACTGGTACTGTGTATATATTGTACATCTGATATGTCCGGAGAGCATGCGACACACCTCTTTTTACATGTACTCATGTAACAATAACAAACTTAAACCTGAAGCTCAACCCTAAAACGCCGCTCATCTTAATTGTTTACAACATCGCGATCCCAGGGGGATATTTCGTGGCTTATTGTTACAGATATACACATGCACATTTAAATAATATTTTTACACACATTGTTTGTTTTGTGTCTTTACAAAACTCAAATTCTGTAACTGTACTTGTCCAGTAGTACGGAGACTGAGTAATGCAATGTGACTTGAACTAAGTTTATTCATTCTCATAAATACACGAAGAATTCAGGGTTTGATGGAAATAACCAACAATATTCAGCATGATATGCTATATAATACCCTATACTGTGCAATCTGTATCTTCCTCCACGCTCCAACTACAGGATTTGTATTGATTTTATCGATGTATGGCATGTCTGGACTGAATAGATAGCGTGCAAAGCCACGCTTTCCACTGTAACCAGGAACATGTTACAATAACAGGCCAGCCTCACCTTACCTGATCTAATGATCTGATATAAGTAACAACCATGAACAGAGCGGGATGTTCGTGCTACGATGGCTCTAAGAATGTCCATGTAACGGAAGCAATATTGATTAAACTAGAGAATGTCTTGAATGGCGGTTAACGACAAATGAACTGTTGGACAAATGCGAAGACAAAGTGACGAGTGGGCGCGGCTGGAAGGACACAGTCAAACACCCGATACCGTATCGTGGACCGTATTAATTGCCGGGCATTTGC
This sequence comes from Raja brachyura, assembly GCA_963514005.1. The sequence continues at coordinate 32,042 of CAUPSL010000481.1, forward strand.
AATACAACATAAAACATAATATATTCAGAAGATTCAGACAACTCACACGTTATGTCAGAAGCAAATTATCTTACCTAAGTTTGTCCCTTATACCCAGCACAATCTTTGTGTCAAGTCTTCCCTTCAGGTTCCTTGTAAATCTTGCCCATCTCACCATAAACCTATGATATCTGATTTTTGATTCTATTCGTGGATAAAAGACTGCATTCACCCTATCTATTCGTCTCATGATTTTACACACCTTCATATCATCACCCCTCAGCTTCCTTCGCTCCAGTGAATAAAGTGCCCACCTCTCCCTACTGCTGGGCCACGCAATGAAATGGCAGTACAGTCCTGCTATAACTACTGACGGTGATACCGCATGTGGAGAAACATGCAGAGACTGGACCAAGAGTCATAGTCACACAGCAGAGAAACAGACCCAGCAACTCTCTGTATCCATGCTATCCAATTACTGAATCACACTTACTAGCTATTGGTCCACAGAATATTATGCCCTGTCTCTCTCTCTTTTAAAGAAGGTGAGACTTACCCTTGCAGCGGTGTAGAGGCGGAAGTCGAGATTTATCCAGAGCATATTGTCTCTGTGAGACGACCAACAATTCATCAGATCCTCTACTGTGCACAGTTGCTAAGACCAACAAGTGAATTTATTGAAATTGATTTGTGGAACTTTGCGAGGTCCTGACAGGGTAAACCTTCAAAGCACTAAGCAACGGATATAAGGATGATTACGTTACGATCAGAAGATCAGAATATGAATTCACCTTGGACTGATTGAGATGAGATGAAATTTAATCTGTCAGATATATCTGAATGGAGAGTATGGTCTTCTCCAGAAAACTATGATGTCCATTTGTTAAATACCTACAAGCGAAATTCCTTGTGGGCAAGAGGGAACTGAAGATTAATATGAACGGTATGGAAATGAACTTGATAGAAACATAGAAACATAGAAAAATAGGTGCAGGAGTAGGCCATTCGGCCCTTCGAGCCTGCACCGCCATTCAATGTGATCATGGCTGATCATCCAACTCAGTATCCCGTACCTGCCTTCTCTCCATAGCCCCTGATCCCTTTAGCCACAAGTGCCACAACTAACGCCCACTTAAATATAGCCAATGAACTGGCCTCAACTACATTTTGTGGCAACGGGTCAGGGTCAGTTGATACCAGGGTCAGTTTGATAATTCATTGTCTGAACAGGCCTGAGGTTGTCATTGTGCGTGTGGCCGTGTGTACCTGTGTCCATGGCCTAGGCATGTGATCCGCCCTCTGCCACTGCTTCCTCGGCTCTATGGCCCACAGACCGGAGTCAGTGACGGTAGGTGACAAAACCTCCTCTATAATAACTCCCAACACCGACGCCCTGCAAGGATGATTTCTCGGTCCCTGCGATACTCTCATTACACTCTCCATTGTTCTCTGACCAAAACCCTGTGATGGGCCGGATCAGGGACAATGACGAGGCGGAGTTCAGGAAAGAGATAGTGAACCTACTCACATTGTGTCAGAACAATAGCCTCTGCATTAATATCATCAAGACGAAGGGGCTAGTTATTATTTCCTGGACGCAAGATGGAGGTGAATGCGTCAATTGTGGTGCGGAAGTGGAAATAGTTGAGCCTCATGTTGTTTGGCGTTAATATTAACACCGATGTGTCCTGGATGAACCACACAGTTCAGACCAAAGATAGTATCTTTGGTTCAGACAACCTAGAAAGCACACTCGCCTTCCGGAGGAGACTGACAAAACCTCTACAAACATCTCCCCATGTGCCATTGAAAGCAGAAGGCAGGATACATCACAACCTGGTTTGGAATTAGCCAAGACGGCACGAAATTGCTGAGATAGTTTCTATTGTGTCCATGTGTGGTGTAACTGGTCTGAGTGGATAGCATGTACAACCACGCTTTTCACTCTAACTACGTACATGCGACAATGTAAAATCTAGCCTCTCCCAGACAAATCTAATGATTGGTGATCAGTAACAACTGTGATCAGAGCGTGAATATAAATACAATGATGGGGTCAAAGATGACACACGTGACACAGCCGGTGTTTACATACAAGATAAGTTGTTAATTCGTTGTTAACCGCAAACGAACAGTTCAACAAATGTGTGAGAAGATTAACTGTGGGGGTAGGAGACAGAATAGTATAAAATTCTAATACTGTATTGCGGACCGCAGTTGTTGCCGGGAATTGGAAACAAAAGAGGAAATAAGCATAAACCCAGAAGATTCAGAAGACTTCCGCTTTAGAGGACAACATATCTAATGTCTGAAATGAATGACCTAATCAAAGCTCCGAGCTTGTCTAAACAAATGCACGCTGTGTTACTGTTTCGCAAAGCACACGCCCGCAACTATTGGCGTTGCACCGCGCTCTAGATGAGAGTGTAAACTGGATCGTCAGCGCACCACAACATTGCTGCAGAATCAGTTGCGGCCCAACATTTATTACTCAACAGAAATATCCAAACCTCGCTACCTATTGCCACTGCCGAGTTGCCCACACAAGAAAATAGTAGGGAACCCTGCTATAAATATTGACGGCGATACAACGTGTGGGGAAACGTGCATATACTGGACCAATCGTCATTCAGCAGAGAAATAGGCCGAAAAACTGTCTGTGTGTATGCACACCAATTACTAAATCCCATCTACCAGCACGTAGTCTGCAGAATATTATGCCCTGGCACTATCATTTTTTAAGGAAGCGATACTTACCTTCGACTCGTGGCAGAAACTGAATTCGAGACGTAACCGTCGCATCAAGTGGTTCTCAAAGGGCGAACAATTGTTCGGATCATCCATTCAGCGCAGTTGGTAAGAATAACAAGTGAATGTATTGACCCCGACATGGAGACTTCTGCGAGGCCTTTGCAAGATAGATTTGAGAGAATCGCATCCCGCATATGGATTATTACGTTATGATCACAGTTTAGAATAAGAATTCACCTTGGAGTAACATGAGGTCAGATGTAATATATTCTCGCAGATATATCTGAATCTAAAGCATTATCTCCCCCACAAAATGAGGATGACAATTTATGAAATGCAAACGTGGTTGGGGCGAACATATCTGTGGCAAATAGGGAAATGAACACTGATGTGATCTGGTTGGAAATGAATATAAAACCAAGAACAGTTTGTAATTATGATATTGAATTCCACACAGACTTGATCTTGGCATTGTACGTGTGACGGCGTGCACCTGTGTCAGCTGGGGAAGGCGTGGCTGTTATCCGCAAACCACTGGATCTCGGAATCTGCTCTCCCACTGTCACTGCTTCATCGGCTCCAATGCCCACGGACCTCAGTCAATGAGGATAGGGGACAGTATCTCCTTCATAATACATCTCTACATCAATGCCCTGCAAGGATGCATTCTCAGACCCTAATATTCTCCATTTACACTCTCAACTGTACAGATAAATTTGACTCTAATCATATGTACAGGTTTACGCACAAACCCACTGTGGTAGGTCAAATCAGGAATAATTCCTATATTCAGTACAGGAGGGTGATAGAGAACTAAGATATATTGTGTCCGGACAATAACCCTTCCCTCAATGTCAGCAAGACGAAGGAGCTGGTTGTTGCCTTCAGGAAGCATGGTGCAGGACTTGCCCAATCAGCATCAATGGTGCAGAAGTGGAAATAGATGACAGCTTTCCCTTGGTGTTAATCCCATGGTCTGTTGTGGAACACCCACATAGATGCAACAATCCACAAACGCCTTTATATCCCGAGGAGACAAAGAAATCTCGTCATGTCTCCAGTGACTGTTCCAAACTTCTGTAGATGCAGCACAGGAAGCATAATGTAGGGGTCCATCACAGCTTGTTTTGAGAAAAGCTCTGCCGAGGAACACAAGCAATTGGGGAGATTTGTAGATGTAGCCCTGTCCGTCACACAGGCCAGGCTTATCACCACTGATACAATCTACACTTTACGCTGCCTGGGAAAAGCAGACATATTGACAAAGGCCTGTTTCACCACGACCATTCCTTGTTCTCCCTGCTCCAGTCCGCAGGAAGTGCACACGCGTGAAAGCGCGCACCACCTGTCGCTTCTTCTCATCCGTTATCGGGCTTCTTAAGGGTCATCGTTTAAGCTATTATGCTGCTTATTTCACATTTCCCAATTGATGACATTGTGATGTCTTTGGAACTGATACGCGACATCGCTGAAACTGTACTGTGCTCTCTGTATCTTCGCCTTTCCTCTATATGTTATACGTGAGTTCGAAATGATTGTACCAATGGTCGGAATATCTGTTCTGCCGGGATTACATGCAAACACAGTTCCTTTCACCATACCTCGGTATATTTCACATTAATAATCATAATCCTGAACCTGTGCTGAAACCTAATGTGCCTCTCATCTTTATGGCTTACAACTCCGCCAAGCCAGTGGGAGGACTCAAAGGTGAGATAAGTATTGCATCATCTGTCGCTCGAGCTGTGCACTTCAGAACAGTTAAATGAGAATTTCTGCATCTGCTTGAATTAATCTTTTGTGTTTTTACGAAAAGCTCTAATTCTACAACTGAGAATGTTCGTTTCTTCGGACAAAGATAAACCGGAATTACGCAATGCGGTTTGCGCAGATGCTGTTCATTCTGACACATTTACGGATAAATCAGGCTTTTGATAAGAATCGGGAACGATATTCAACATGATATTCTAACATGAATTAAAGTCTACATTCTGTATCTTCATCGTTGCTCTATGTATTGTACATTTGAAGTGTTTGCATCTACATATGATGTATCTGAACATTTTGATTAGCATGCAAAACAAAGATTTCCACTGTACCCCAGTACCCTTGACAGTAATAGACCTTACCTAAGCTAACCAAACCTAATCATCTGCGGTGAATAACAACCATGTCCAGGGCGGTAATGCTCGTAATATGACGGAGACAGGAGTCGATGAAGATTGGAGACGATGTTGATGTGAAAGAGAATGTGATTAACGGTTGTTGACAACAAATTAATTGTTGGACAAGTGCAAAGAGAAGGCGCCGAGAGGGGATAGGATGTATCATCGACGCTAGACCCATCTACTAAATTAGGCAAATATCCTTCTAAACCAAACCTGTTTATGTACCTGTCTAAAAGTGTATTATACAGTGCGATAGCACCTGCCTCATCCCCCTCCTCTGACAGCTCGATCCACACGCCTACCATGCTTTGTTTAAACAATTTGCCGCTCAGGTTCCTATTAAATCTCTCAACCCGCGCCTTGAACCATGTCCCATTGTTCCCGATTCCCCTACTCTGGTTCAACGTTTGTGTATTTACCCGATGTTTTCATCTCGTGGTCGTGTATACACGTACTCCTGTGCCCCAATAAATAAAGCCCTAACCTCCTAAACTGCACCCTTTCGCTCAGCCACTCAAGTCCTGGCGATATCCCAGTAAATCTCTTATGTACCCCCTTCCAGCTTGACACTATCTTTCCACCGACGGGATGACCAAAACTGGATTCAACACTCTGTGAGGCCTCACCAATGTCCTGCACACGTGTAATATGACATCCCAACATCTATATTCAATATTCTGAATGATGATGGCCTATGTGCCAAAAGCGTTCTTGACCTCCCTATCTACTTGTGACGCCACCTTCAAGGAGCTACAGTATGCACCTGCAATGTTGGATCCCTCTTCACTGCAACACTGCCTGAATCCTACAATTCATTATTTAAGTCCTGCGCTGGTTTGACATCCCAAAATGCAAAACTTGACAATTATCAGCATTAAAGTCCAACACAACTCCTCAGCCCTCCTGCTCAACTGCTCAAGGTCCTGCTGTCATTCTTTTTTTTATTTTTTAATATATATTTTTATTAGAGTAGGTAAGCAGTGAATTATCAAACACATATTATGATAGCAATATTTCGTGTACAGCAATCATACATTATTAATATTATCAAATGAATCATATTTTCTCTAATATTTTTTTTTATAAAGAGAGAGAAAAACAGAAAGAAAAATAAAGTATAAATCTAAAAGAAATCATAGAGAATGGAATAATTTACCATTAATACATCATTGGAGATAAGATCAAGGAATATAGAATATAACTTTTCATCTAATCCTGAGTCCAAGTTTCAGTTAGGGATCCCCGCTGAACCGATCTACCCCTTTAAATAATCAATGAAAGAAGACCATATTCTCACGAAAACTTCTTGTTTGTCCATTAGGGCAAATCTAATTCTTTCCAGGTGTAGGGTCTCCGACATTTTCGTAATCCACATTTTAATTGTGGGGGATATAGGGCCTTTCCAAAATGTTAATATTAATTTCTTCCCAATTATTATACTATAGTCTAGGAAATTTCTTTGACTTGTTGTAAGTGTTAAACTTTGTTCTGATATTCCAAGTTTGTGTCCGGATCCAATTTGGTATTAATAAGTTCAGAAGTTATTCTAAAAATCTCTGTTATTTAACGAGCATTGGTGTATATATTGTAAACTTTTGTCCCATATATCTTTTGTTATGGGTTGGTTTATTTCATTTTCCCAAATATGTCTAAGTGATTCCGTTGTTGGTATCTCGCTGTCCAAAAGGATATTATAAATATAAGTTGTTATTTGTTCTGTATTAGGATGCTTATTCAAGCATTCAACAGGATTTCTGGTTCCTTATTCCTATAATCTTGTGTATTTGATTGGACGTAATCTCTGAGTTGTAGATATCGAAAAAATATATTTGTCATTCTTAACAACCATCTTCGCTATCGACAATAATACCAACAATGCTGACAGCGGCAAACGTATTAATGGTGTATAGGTTCTCATCCAAATGCTTGATATAGATGACAATCAGCAATGGATCCAGCACGGACGCCTGAAGTGTGCATGAATCATTGGTGACATGCCGAATTTCCTCAGATTCCTTTCGATGTGCTTTTGTGGCTGACGATTCAATATGGTATGTGCCCGACAGTTCTATGGTAATATTAATGCCATGGACTTTCAAGTTCTCAACCAATTCACTTTGGCCCCATAGGTGCAGATTGGTGCAGGGTACTCCATCAAGATTCCGGAAGACAGTAACTAGCTCCTGACAGTTACTGGTGTTAGGGTGCTCTTCTGTTGCTCAGCTCCCCGTCTTCCTCTTGTGCTCCGTCTCGTCAGTGTTCATGATCCGCCCACCGTTGTCGGGTCTCCGCTGTCGTTGGGGCCTAGCACCGTGGAGCGGCCTCCAACCGGACCTGGGGCTCCAGTCGCGGAGCCTGCGGACTACTCACCGTCGTAAACCTGGCCGAGTTAGGACCGGGAGAAGCTGTGCTGGCGCGCTGCTGCTGCCCGACCCTGGAGATTCGGAGGCTCCAGCCCAGGCCCAGTGGACGGTGACACCGGGAGCTCACGGGTCCCTGGTGGGAGACCGCTTTTCGGAGCTCCCCCGGCGGCAACTTCTGCCGCCCGAATAGCGGGGTTGAAAATGACCTGGACCGGGGCCTGACATCGACCGGCGCGGCTTTAACGGCCGTGGGACTTGTTAGCGCCGCCGGGGGGTCCAACATCAAGACCTGGAGTACGGCCTTGCATCGCCCGGTAGCGGGACTTATTTACCATCGCTCGCCAGGGGCTCTGACTCTGACATCGGGAGGAATATGGGGAGTGCAGGGGAGAGATCACAGTGAGGAGGAGATTCACTGTGATGGATAGTTGTGTAAATTGTGTTGTGTCTTGGTTCTTTTCTTGTTTGTATGACTGCAGAAACTAAATTTCGTTTCAACCTCAATGAGGTTCAAATGACAATAACCGGTATTGTATTGTATTGTATTGTATTGTAGAGTTGTCATCTGCAGACTTGTAGATGTGGCTTTTTGCCGAATTTGGCCGCACAGTTCTGAGTGCACATGAGTCAAGGGGTAGAATCCGAGCCAGTAGCTCTCCACAGATTCACTCTCAGGATAGCCTGCCACAGTAACCGTTGCTCCAGCTGAACCCGAGACTGATGGAGCAGGAAATATTCCTCCAGACATGCTGTTCAAAGCGGGCGGAGAATGCATTCAGCTCCTCGGGGAGGGACCCATTGTTGCCATCGACTGCCCCCATTTTTATCCCTCCATCAGAACTATCCCACTGCGTATCACTCCATCACTGGACGGAGAGAGGACAGCCCAGAGAGGGGGAATAGAGAGCGTAGGAGAGTAACAGTTCAAAGAGAGTGATAGCAATGAGGATGTAGGGAGAGAGAGAAAGAGAGGAGGAAGAGATGCTGAATCATTCGCCGTTTTGTTTAGGTTTAGGACAATTCTAAGCGGCAATGTTTCTGTTCTCTGAGTGTCATGAGTCTTTGGGTCATTCGAGCCAGCACCGCCATTCAATGCGATCATGGCTGATCATCCCCAATCAGTACCCCGTTCCTGCCTTCTCCCCCTATCCCTTGACTCCGCTATCTTTAAAGCTCTCTCTTCAAAGTATCGAGAGAACCGGCCTCCACCGCGCTCTTAGGCAGATGATTCCTCAGATTCACAAGTCAATTGGGTGAAAAAGTGTTTCCTCATCTCCGTTCTAAATGGCTTACCCCTTATTCTTAAACTGTGGCCCTGATTCTGGAAACCCACAACATCAGGAACATGTTTCCTGCCTCCAGTGTGTCCAAACCGTTAATAATCTTATATGTTTCAATAACATCCTCTCTCATCCATCTAAACTCCACAGAAAACAAGCCCAGCCGCTCCATTCTCTCAGCATATGACTGTCTCGCCATCCCGGGAATTTACCTAGTGAACCTACGCTGGGCTCCCTCAACAGCAAGAATGTCCTTCCTCAAATCATGGGACCAAAACTGCATACAATACTCCAGGTGTGGTCTCCTTAGGGCCCTAGACAACTACAGAAGATCCTCTTTGCTCCTATACTCAACTACTCTTGTTATGAAGGCCAACACGCCATTCGCTTTATTCACTGCCTGCTGTACCTGCATGCTTACTTTCATAGACTGATGCACAAGAACCCCCAGATCTCGTTGATCCTCCCCTTTTCAAAACTTGACATAATTTAGGTAGTAATCTGCATTCCTGTTTTTGCTACCAAAGTGGACAACCGCGCATGTATCCGTCTGCTTCTGCCAAGCACCTGCCCATGTTATTGTCCCATGGTAAAGTCAGATCTATTCCAGGCGAGCAGGGAGTGAATGGTTCCCGGGGTCAGTGGGAGTGTGGGGTTGAGGTCACAGTCAGTGAAGCCGCGATCATATTGAGTGGTGAAGCAGAGTGGTGTGGGGGGGTATTTTAGTCCGATATGATCTGTTGAACTGATTCCTCAACATGCGGACAAAGGTCGCCCAGTCCAGTCCACCTTCAAACTGGGCACCAGAAGCCCTGGAATTTGGCATTGCCTTGCTGAGTGAAACGGATTGAAGGAAATCATTTCAACAACATGAGGTGGAGAGTTGGATCTAATGGAGTTTGGAACAATATCCCCTTTGCTGGAACAATGCCGCCGCTCACAATTGCCAATTCCCTGATTAAATCACAACCTGTCTGTCTCAGCAGGGATTTCACTCGGCTGATGTCAACTGTTTGTGAATCATTTCTAAATCTCTATTTTTAAACTCTGTTCAAACTTCACTGTCCCGGTGGAGACGGAAAATTGTATAAAATATCCAGGAATTTTCTGCCCCAGCATTTCAGTCCACGGCATTACCGGTAGCTCACGGGGACGTCGCTGGGCAGAGACAATGTTGGAATTGTGGTACAGATATGCCAGTGTGGAGAAAATATTGTACGTGATCATTGCTGCCGTTGGAGTCCCTGGTAAGTGAGAAGATCAATATTGGATAAGGGGTTTAGACACTGGAAAGATTTAGGAATTCTAAGGATAGAACACCTTTACAGGAAAGGAAAATTTCTCTCATTTCAAGAGTTAAAAGATATCTATAGATTGCATCCAAATAACTTGTTTAGGTATTTACAAATTAGAGACTATATCAGGTCAAACATGCAAGACTATAAAAGTAGAGAACCAGGATTACTGGATGAATTGCTCAACAAGCACCCAAATACAGAAAAACTAATAGCGTATATATATGATACTCTTTTGGATAGGGAATTCCCAACAAAACAATGATACCGACAAGTATTGGACAATGAAATAGGCCTATCTATAATGAAAGATACTTGGGAAGAATGTTTACAACGGAGTGGAGTGCCGTTGAAATGGCATCCTCCGTACTCCTGTTCTTGCGGTAGGCGAACTGATAGGGGTCCAGTATGGGAGGTAGGCAGCCATGGAGGAGTGCCAGGCCCAGCCTCTCGAAGCACTTAGTAATGATGGGAGTAAGTGCAACTCGGCAGAAGTAATTGAGGCTCACCGCAGTGGAGTGTTTTGGCCCCGGCACGATGGAGGTGCTTTTGAGGCACGTGCGAACAACTGCTTGGGCAAGTGACAAGTTTTAAGATGTCAGTCCAGACGTCAGTCAGCTGCGAAGCACAGGCCCCGAGGACGCGCCCGTGGATGCCGTCAGGGCCAGCAGCCTTACGTGCATTAATCCTGCTCATTGCTACAGACACGTCGTAGGGGGTGAATGTGAGGGGCTGGTGAACGGCACGAAGCACAGCCTTGATGGCCATCTCTTGACTGGAGCCACTAGAATGTTGTTCCTGCCTTCAGTGGGACCTTGGTCATAGTTCGCCCTGTCCTCGGGACAGGCATGCAGCTCTCCGGGACGGCGTGACTGGGAGAGAGGGGTTCACATTGTGAAGTTCACTGTGACTGAGGTATTGATCGGAGTGAACACCGCTCCTGTGGACACTGTGTCTCACTGTGGAGTCTGTCACAGTCGGATTCCACCGCCTGTAGGTCAATAAACGGATCGATCTCCTGGACCAGTGGCCGCGGATCTACCGGCGTGTGTGTGTGTGTGTGTGTGTGTGTGTGTGTGTGTGTGTGTGTGTGTGTGTGTGTGTGTGTGTGTGTGTGTGTGTGTGTGTGCGTGTGTGTGTGTGTGTGTGTGTGTGTGTGTTGTTACTCAACTGAACTCACTGTGGAATGAATCCACTAACGGAGCTACTCTGCTGTCGGATTCCATGTTCTCCCTGCCTTCCCTCTGGTAGCCTCCCTCCTCGTCCCCATCAGATGCCGAGTTCCCAGAGCCCTGTTTAAACGCGGGGGCAGCTCGCGGTTAAGTCTGTGAAAGTGGCCCCATCAGAGACTGTGAGCAGCAGCTGGGTTGGAGTCCAACAGTCGGAGCCGGCTCTGACATTGTTAAGCTTGCAGCAGCCGCGCACCGACTCCAAGACTCCTGATCTTGAGCTGCAAGTCGAGCAGGTGTTCAGTCCCGGAGACCGTGTTGATTAAATGCCCAATGTCCGTCCACTTCTCTTTCTGCAGTGAATTTAGTGGCGATTGTGATCCTGTCCCGGGGAAAGTGCGGCCTCTCCACCTGCACCACACGCTACCTGGTGGCCATGGCGGCGGCCGATCTACTGGCCGTCATCACCGAGGTCATTTTGTTTCGGCTCCGATATCATTACTTTTATTGGAGTTTCCTGTCCATCACCCCTGTGTGCAGTGTTATCATTGTACTGAGAACTGCAACTACACGCTGTTCTGTCTGGTTCACCGTCACTTTCACCTTTGATCGCTTTGTCGCCATTTGTTGCCAGAAGCTGAAAACTAAATGTTGCACCGGGAAGTCTGCGGCTGCGGTTCTGGCAACAGTCGGCGTTCTGCTCTGTCTGAAAAACCTTCCACGCTACTTCATAGTGGAACCCCGGACAATCATCGACAATGTCCCGTGGGGCTGTGTCCCGGTGGACCGTTATTTCACTGACCCCGGGTGGGTGGCATATGACTGGATCGACACGGTTTTAACTCCGTTCCTCCCTTTCGCTGTAATCCTGCTGCTCAACGCTCTGACAGTCCGCCACATTTTAGTGGCCAGTCGGGTCCGTAAGGGGCTGAGGGGTGAGAGCAAGGGGGAGAACCGCAGTGACCCGGAGATGGAGAGCAGGAGGAGGGCTGTGGTTTTACTCTTCACCATCTCCGGCAGCTTCATCCTCCTGTGGCTGACGACGGTTGTAGAATTCGTCTATTATCAGATCACAGGAGCTGCAACTGACCGGAATGATGCTCAATATATCTTTAACGACGTCGGGTTTTTGCTGAGGAATCTCAGCTGCTGCACCAACACATTTATTTACGCGGTGACCCAGTCCACGTTCAGGGAGCAGGTGAAGAGCGCGGTGAAATATCCGCTCACCTCAGTGCTTCGGCTCATTAATAAATCCCCGCCCTGACTGAGCGCATCCATCCCAGAGGCGGCCGCAGTCTCTGCGCTCCGGGCTCCGGCTCCTGACATTCACCGCCGGAGCCATGAGGGAGGGAGGAGCTGGCCAAAGATGACTGAAACGATACCCTAGCAGGGATGACAGTGGAACAAAAATGGCAGGTATTTCTGGGAATAATACACAAGGTGCAGGATCAGTTCATTCCAAAGAAGAAGAAAGATTCCAAAGGGAGTGAGCAAGGGGCGACCGTGGCTGACAAGAGAAGTCAGGGACAGTATAAAAATTAAAGAGAAGAGGTACAACGTAGCAAAGATGAGCGGGAAGCCAGAGGATTGGGTAATGTTTAAATAACTGAAGATAACTAAACAGACAGTACGGGAAGAAAAGATGAGGTTCGAATGAGGAAAGTTGAGGAAAAGATGAGGTAAGCTAGCCAGGAATATAAAGCAGGATAGTGAAAGCTTGTTTAGGTATGTGAAGGGGAAACAATTAGTTAATACCAAAGTTGGACCCTTGAAGACCGAAAAAGGTGAATTTATTATGGGGAACAATGAAGTGGCAGATGAGTTGAACAGGTATTTTGGATCTATCTTCACGAAGGAGGACACAAACAATCTTCCTGGTATAGTAGTTGCCAGCGGATCTCGGGTGATGAAGGAACTGAAGGAAAACCACATTAGGCAGGAAATGTTGTTGGGTAGACTGATGGGACTGAAGGCTGATAAATCCCCAGGGCCTGATGGTCTGCATCTCTTCCTTTTTTGCGTCTCTCTCTCCTCCCACCTCTCTCTCACTCCTCCCACCCAGCCCCCTCTCTTTCCCTCTCTCCCTCTCTCTCTCTCTCTCTCTCGAGCCATCTCGCTCTCTCCTCCCACCTCTCTCTCACTGCCCCAACCTCTCTCCCTCTCTGTCTCTCCCTCTCTCTCTATCCACCTCTCTCACTCCTCCCACCCCACTCTCTCTCTATGCACCTCTCTCTCTCTCCTCCCACCTCTCTCCCACTCCCCCCACCTCTCTCTCTCTTTCTCTATCCATCTCTCTCTCCTCCCACCTCTCTCTCTCTCCTCCGGGTTTTTCTCTCTCTCTCTCTATCCTCTTGCGTCTCCCTCTTGATCTCTTGCTATCTTATTTTGAAGGGGGGAGAGGAAGGGAAGGATGGAGGGAGAAGGGGAGAGGTGGTGAGGGGGGACAGAGGGAGAGAGAGAGAAAGAGGGGGGAGAGAGAGGGGGAAGAGAGAGGGTGAGAGAGAGAGAGTGAGGGAGAGAGAGGGGGGACGGGAGAGGGGGAGAGAGAGAGGGGAGCGAGAGGGAGTGAGAAGAGGAGAGATGGAGGGGGAGAGAGAGCTGGAGAGAGAGAAAGAGAGGGGGAGAGAGAGAGAGGCAGAGGGGGGCGAGAGAGAGGGGGGTGAGAGAGAGCGAGGGGGGAGAGAGAGACGCGTCGAGAGAGACGGGGAGAGGACGGGGAGAGAGAGAAAAGGTGGAAGGGAGGAGGGAGAATGAGAGGGGGAGAGAGAGGCGGAGAGAGAAAGAGAGAGAAAGATGCGATAGATGGGGAGAGAGGGAGAGAGACTGGGATAGGGGATAGGGAGAGAGAGGGGAGAGAGAGTGCATGAGAAAGACGGTGAGAGAGAGAGGGGGAGAGAGAGGGTGAGAGTGAGGGGCCGAGAGAGAGAGATGGGATAGAGGTGGAGGGAGAGAGAGAGGAGGAGACTGGGAGAGGGAGGGGGGCAGTGAGAGAGAGGGGAGAGAGAAAGGATGAGAGACGGGGAGTGAGAGGGGAGAAAGAGGGGGAGAGACAGAGAGGGAGAGGGAGAGATGGGAGATGGAGAGAGAGGGTGAGGGAGGGTGGGAGACAGGGGGAGAGGGGGGAGAGTGAGAGAGGAGAGAGAGAGTTGGACGGAGAGAAGGGAGAGAGAGAAGGGGGAAAGAGAGAGTCGAGGAGAGAGAGACGATGAGAAAGAGGGAGATAGAGAGTGACGTGAGAGAGGACGGAGGAGAGAGAGAGGGGGGAATAGAGACAGCGAGGGGGTTAGAGAGAGGAGAGAGATAGGGGGAGAGAGAGAAGGCGAGAGAGAGGGGGAGAGAGAGGGGGAGAGAGAGATGGGAGAAAGAGAAGGGGAGAGAGAGGGGGAGGGAGAGAGACAAGGGGCGAGTGAGAGAGGGGGAGAGAGAGAGAGCAGAGAAATAGAGAGGGGGCGAGAGAGGAGAGAGGGGGCGATGAAAGTTGGGTAGAGTTGGGGATAGAGGGAGGGGGAGAGAGGAGAGAGTAATAGAGGTAGAGAGAAAGGGGAGGGAGAGGGTAAGAGAGAAGCGGAGAGAGAGGGGGAGAGGGTGAAAGAGAGGGGGACAGATGGGAGAGAGAGGGGAGAGAGACAGAGAGAGAGACAGAGAAAGAGAGGGAGGGAGAGAGCGAGGGAGGGAGAGAGGAAGAGAGAGGGGGAGAGAGAGGGAGAGAGAGGGAGAACCAGAGAGAGAAGGAGACACAGAGAGCGGGAAATAGAGAGAGAGAGAGACAGACAGACAGAGAACGAGAGGGGGAAGAGAGAAAGGGAGGGAGAGAGAGTGACAGAGAGAGAGAGAGAAAGAGAGATAGAAATAGAGAGGGGGGGTGAGGGGGTGAGAGAGGGGGAGAGAGTGAGGGGAGAGAGATGAAGAGAGAGGGGGAGAGAGAGTGGGAGGCAAATAGAGAAGAGGAGAGGGAGAGGTGGAGGGGAGAGAGGGGGAGAGAGAAAGAGAAGGGGAGAGAGAAGGGGGTAGAGAGGGAGAGAGAGAGATGGAGCGAGGGACAGAGGGGGAGAGCGAGAAAGAGAGCAAGTAAAGAGAGAATGAGGGAGAGGGTGGGATGGAGCGAGGTGGGGAGAAATAAAGGGGAAAGAGAGAGGAGAGAGGGGAGAGTAAGGGAGAGAGGAGAGAGAGGGGAGAGGGGGAGAGAAAGGGAGAGGGAAGGAGAGTGAGTGGAGGGAGAGAGGAAGAGAGAGGGAGAGAGAGAGGGAGGGAGAGAGAGAGGGAGGGAGACGGAGAGAGAAATATAGAGGGAGAGAAATGGGGAGAGCGGGGTGAGAGAGAGAACGAGAGACAGAGAGAACGAGAGAGGGAGAGAGGGTGAGAGAGAGACACAGAGAGACAGAGAGAACCAGAGAAATAACAAGAGAGAGAGCGAGACAGAGACACAGAGAGAGACACACAGAGAACGAGAGAGGGAGTGTGAGAGAGAGAGAGAGAGAGAGAGAGACAGAGAGAACGTGAGAGAGCGAGAGAGATACACAGAGAGGGAACAGGAGAAGGAGGGGGAACGACAAAATACGAGAGACCGATAGAGAACGAGATAGAGATAGAGATAGAGATAGAGAGAGATAGAGAGAGAGATAGAGAGAGAGAGATAGAGAGATAGAGAGATAGAGAGAGAGAGAGAGAGAGAGAGAGAGAGAGAGAGAGAGAGAGAGAGAGAGAGAGAGAGAGAGAGAGAGGGGGGGGGAGACAGAGAACGAGGGAGACAGATAGAGAGGGGGAACGAGAGAGGGGGAGAGAGGGGGAGTGGGAGAGAGCGCGACAGAGAGGGAGAGACTGGGGAGAGGGAGAGAGAGGTGGGGAGAGGGGGAGAGATAGAGAGGGGAGAGAAAGAGGGAGGGAGAGAGTAAGAGAGTGGGAGTGAGAGAGGGGAAGAGAGGAAAGGGGAGAGAGGGTGAGCGGGGGGAGAGAGAGAGAACGAGAGACAGAGAGAGAGCGAGAGAGTCAGGCAGAGACAGAGAGAACGAGAAAGAGAGCGAGAGAGAGACAGAGCAAGAGAGCGAGAGAGAACGAGAGAGGGAGAGAGAGAGATGGAGAGAGAGGGAGAAGGAGATAGTGTCAGAACGAGAGAGAGATATAAAGAGAGAGGTAGACAGGGAGAGATACGGGGAGAGAGAGGGGGCGAGAAAGGAACATAGAAACATAGAAACATGGACAATAGGTGCAGGAGGAGACCATTTGGCCCTTCGAGCCAGCACCGCCGTTCAATATGACCATGGCTGATCGTCCGCTATCAATAAGGGGTTAGACAAGTTAGATGCTGGAAGATTGTTCCCGATGTTGGGGGAGTCCAGAACAAGGGGTCACAGTCTAAGGATAAGGGGGAATTCCTTTAGGACCGAAATGAGGAAAACATTCTTTACACAGAGAGTGGTGAGTCTCTGGAATTCTCTGCCACAGAAGGTAGTTGAGGCCAGTTCATTGGCTATATTTAAGAGGGCGTTAGATGTGGCACCTTCGAGCCTGCACCGCCATTCAATATGATGATGGCTGATCATCCAACTCAGTATCCCGTACCTGCCTTCTCTCCATACCCTCTGATCCCATTAGCCACAAGGCCCACATCTGAAGCCCACTTAAATATAGCCAATGAACTGGCCTCAACTACCCTCTGTGGCAGAGAGGTCCTGAGACACACCACTCTCTGTGTGAAAAAAGTCCTTCTCATCTCGGTCCTAAAGGATTTCCCCCTTATACTTAAGCTGTGACGCTGTGTCCTGGACCTCACCAACATCGGGAACAATCTTCCTGCATCTAGCCTGTCCAACCCCTTAAGAATTTTGTAAGTTTCTATAAGATCGCCTCTCAATCTCCTAAATTCTAGAGAGTATAAACCGAGTCTATGCAGTCTTTGTTCATAAGACAGTCCTGACATCCCAGGAATCAGTCTGGTGAACCTTCTCTGCACTCCCTCTGTGGCAATAATGTCCTTCCTCAGATTTGGAGACCAGAACTGTACGCTATACTCCAGGTGTGGTCTCACCAAGACCCTATACAACTGAAGTAGAACCTCCCTGCTCTTATACTCAAATCCTTTTGCTATGAAAGCTAACATACCATTCACTTTCTTCACTGCCTGCTGCACCTGCATGCCTACTTTCAATGACTGGTGTACCAAGACACCCAGGTCGCGCTGCATCTCCCCTTTTCCTAATCGGCCTCCATTAAGATAATAGTCTGTTTTCCTATTTTTGCCACCAAAGTGGATAACCTCACATTTATCCACATTATACTGCATCTGCCAAACATTTGCCCACTCATCCAGCCTTTCCAAGTCACCTTGCATTCTCCTAGCATCCTCCTCACAGCTAACACTGCCCCCCAGCATTTGTCATCCGCAAACTTGGAGATATTGCCTTCAATTCCCTCATCCAGATCATTAATGTATATTGTAAATAGCTGGTGTCCCAGCACTGAGCCTTGCCGTACCCCACTAGTCACTGCCTGCCATTGTGAAAACGACCCGTTTACTCCTACTCTTTGCTTCCTGTTTGCCAGCCAGTTCTCTATCCACATCAATACTGAACCCCCAATGCCGTATGCTTTAAGTTTATATACTAATCTCTTATGTGGGACCTTGTCGAAAGCCTTCTGGAAGTCCAGATACACCACATCCACAGGTTCTCCCCTATCCACGCTACCAGTTACATCCTCGAAAAATTTCACAAGATTCGTCAGACATGATTTACCTTTCGTAAATCCATGCTGACTTTGTCCAATAATTTCACCACTTTCCAAATGTGCTGCTATCCCAGCTTTAATAACCGACTCTACCATTTTCCCCACTACCGATGTTGGACTAACTGGTCTGTAATTCCCCGTTTTCTCTCTCCCCCCCTTCTTAAAAAGAGGTGTTACATTAGAGGGGTTACCTTTGCTACCCGCCAATCCGCAGGATCTACTCCAGAATCTAAAGAGTTTTGAAAGATTATCACTAATGCATCCACTATTTCCGGAGCTACTTCCTTAAGTACTCTGGGATGCAGCTTATCTGGCCCTGGGGATTTATCGGCCTTTAATCCATTCAATTTCCCCAAAACCACTTCCCAACGAACCTGGATTTCACTCAAGTCCTCCTTTGACCCGCGGTCCCCTGCTATTTCCAGGAGATTATTTATGTCTTCCTTAGTGAGGACGGAACCGAAGTAGTTATTCAATTGGTCCGCCATATGCTTGTTCCCCATGATCAACTCACCTGTTTCTGACTGCAAGGGACCTACATTTGTTTTAACTAATCTCTTTCTCTTCACATATCTATAAAAACTTTTGCAGTCAGTTTTTATGTTCCCTGCCAGTTTTCTTTCATAATCTCTTTTTCCTTTCCTAATCAAGCCCTTTGTCGTCCTCTGCTGGTCTCTGAATTTCTCCCAGTCCTCTGGTATGCTGCTTTTTCTGGCTACTTTGTACGCATCATCCTTTGCTTTGATACTATCCCTGATTTCCCTTGTTTTCCACGGATGCACTACCTTCCCTGATCTATTATTTTGCCAAACTGGGATGAACATTTTTTGTAGTTCATCCATGCAGTTTTTAAATGTCTTCCATTGCGTCTCCACCGTCAACCCTTTTAGAATTGATTGCCAGTCAATCTTGGGCAATTCACGTTTCATACCCTCAAAGTTACCTTTCCTTAAATTCAGAACCATTGTTTATGAATTAACAATGTCACTCTCCATCCTCATGAAGAACTCGACCATATTATGGTCACTCTTGCCCAAGGGGCACGCACAATAAGACTGCTAACTAAGCCTTCCTCATTACTCAATACCCAGACTAAAATAGCCTGCTCTCTCGTTGGTTCCTCTACATGTTGATTTAGATAACTATCCCCCATACTTTCCAAAAAATCCTCTTCCTCAGCGCCCCTGCCAATTTGATTCACCCAATATATATTTAGATTGAAGTCACCCATTATAACTGTTTTGCCTTTGTCGCACGCATTTCTAATTTCCTGTTTGATACCATCCCCAACTTCACTACTACTGTTAGTTAAAATACACATCAGGTATCCAAAAGGAGTAAGCTAAAGTTGCAAAACTCATGCAACATTAGAGACGTCTCTCTATTAATTTTATATTTTCCACCCCTTATCTGACAAAAGCCGTTCTGTCTATATAAAATAACTGTTTCTATGGGAACCCATTTGCGCAATAATCCAGAATTAGCAATCTATGAAATTTCTAGATTTGCTCGCCTTGGCAGAGTTCGTGAAGTAGGACTGGGAGGTTTGCAGAAGTCGTCTTCTTTATTGGAGTAAGAATATAAAATGAACAATGGGAGTAGTTGAAGTGTAATGGTGGGTGGGCTAATGTTCAAAATGGGAGTGGTCTGAGCTGTGGTTAGTTAGTGATCCAGATTGGCCACCTCCCCCTTCATCTACAGACAGAGTCGCCACTGCCATCTATAGAGAGAGTCTCCAGAAAACTTCGAGAAGATTTACCCGTACCGGGTTTGTTTTCCGAACTTTCTCTCTCTGCCTTAACCCTTACCTCCTTTCCTCTGCCCACAGAAATTCAGTCTAAACTAATTTCCATTCCTTTAATACATAATTCAGACATTCATACATTATTCAATTCCTGTTTAACACTCATAATCCATCTAACTGTTATCTAGCGTCTCCACCAACTCTCTCTCTCTCTCTCTCTCTCTCTCTCTCTCTCTCTCTCTCTCTCTCTCTCTCTCTCTCTCTCTCTCTCTCTCTCTCTCTCTCTCTCTCTCTCTCTCTCTCTCTCTCTCTCTCTCTCTCTCTCTCCCTCTCTGTGTAAGAGCTAACGCCGTCCCCACCATCTTATTTAGCTATTGTAGTCATGTTAGCTGCAACCTCCATTTTGTGGATAGAAAGCTGCTTCACGACGTTCACGAACTAAAGGGAACAGAGACAACGGCCGTTGCCAAGCGTCTCGTTTTTTTGCCACATCAGTGTTCTGTCTGAAGGTTGCTATGAATACAATAGTGCTTTCTTGCCTCTGCAGCTGGGCCATGTATCCCATATCTCTTTAATGTTAGTTTGAAGGGTTTACTTTGTATGTAACCGAGACCTTTGTTCACTTATGCCTACTAACCATGTGACTAATGTTGTTTTATCAGTATAAAGATACTTGTGATGTCTCAGTATAGTCAGTAGAGATCTAGCAGCTTGCGAGTGTGCATCTAAGTGCACTCTCCTGGCCGTGTCCAATTTCACCTGGGTGACTTAGTAAAAGTTTGTTCAACGAGACCTTTGACTCTTTGAATTATTATTCTCCTTGAATAATTTTTATTAGAAGTATAAGTACAGGTGTAAGTACAAATATAAGTACATATAAAAACAACGTTCTTGATAAAGAGATAGATAATAATTACCATGTTTTCTTATATATACTTCTAAACATTTTATTGTAGTTTTTTTTTTAGTGAAAAGTAGGAAAGTGTGAAAAATGGTTAACATAAAAATAGGTATAAAATAACCAAAAGAGAAAAGTAAATAAAATAACAGTGGTATATTATACAAACAGTATTTATATAATAATATATCCGTGATCAATAATGTATTATTCTTCGCTCAAACCTTCGTTCAGGTCTCGATCAGGTCCACAAACCGAGTCATATTGATCCCTTAAGATATTCAAGGAATGGAGACCAAATCAGATTAAATTGGTCTGACTTGCCTCAAAGTGCAAGTCTTATTCTTTCCATGTGTAAAGTCTCAGCCATTCCTGAAATCCACAATTTGATTGTAGGGGGTATGGGGCCTTTCCAAAATTGTAAAATTAATTTTTTACCAATTATTAAACTATAATCTATGAAAGTTCTTTGTGCTGTCGTAAGTAATTGATCCCTTTCTAATATTCCCAATATTATTAATTTTGAGTCTGGAACTAGATTCTTATTTACAACATTCGAGATTACCTTAAATATTTCCAACCAAAAATTCGTAATTTTTATACAAGTTGTAAAAGAATGTGTTAAATTAGCTTCTGGGTATTGGCATTTGTCACATATAGGAGATACATTAGAAAACATTCTATGTAATTTAGATTTTGAAAAATGCAATCTATGTAAAACTTTGAATTGTATCAGAGAGTGTCTAGAATTTAATGAACAATTATGTATATATCGTAAACTTTCATCCCAGATATCGGGTTCGATTGTTTCACCTATTTCATTTTCCCATAGTTGTCTGTACTTTTCCGTATTGGGTATATCATTTTCTAATAAAATATTATAAATGTATGATATAAATTTTTCCGTGTTTGGGTGTTTATTTAAGCATTCATCTAGAATTCCCGTCTTTCTCTTTTTATATTCCTGTGCAGTTGTTTTAATGTAGTCAGTTATTTGTAGATATCTGAAGTAGTGTTTAGAGTGTAGTCCATATATTTCCTGTATTTCTTTAAATGGAAGATACAGATTGTCCCTGTAAAGGTCACATCTTATTAATTCCTTTATTTTTCCATTGTAAGAATCCTAAATTTTCCAGGGATGGTTTAAAACTTACATTATTAACAAAGGGAAGAACTAATGGGATATCTTCTAGTTTTAACGTTCTTTTTAACTGTCTCCAAATATTAATTTCACTATTAATTATTGGGTTTTCACGATAAATTTTCTTAAATATTTTAATTTTAGAAAATAATATGGAACTGATTTCATACGGTAAGCAGTCTTCCTTTTCCATAAGTAACCAGTTTGGATTTTCATCCAGTTCAACCCACCAAAAGTTCATATTCTTAATACTAACTGACCAGTAATAATATATAAAATTAGGTAATGTTAAACCTCCATTAATTTTCGATTTACATAAATATTTTTTATTTATTCTATGGCTTTTATAGTCCCAAACAAAATTAGTGACTATAGAGTCAACCTTTTAAAAAACATTCTTAGAACGATATATCGGGATCATTTGAAATAAATATAATAATTGTGGAAGAAAAATCATTTTTATCGCATTAATTCTACCTATCATTGAGATAGGTAGTGTTCTCCAATATAGAATATTCTTAGATAATTTATTTAGTATAGGTAAAAAATTATATTTAAATAAAGAATCATATTTTTTTGTAACGTGAATTCCTAAATACTTAATCTGTTCATTAACAATCTTAAAAGGAAATTGTTTTAATGTAGTTAAATTATCTTGTGTTAATGGCATAAGTTCACTTTTATTCCAATTGATTCTGTATCCAGAAAACAAGCCGAATTGAGTTATTAAATTCAATAAATTAGGTATGCTAATTTCAGGTTTTTTAATATATAATAATACGTCATCTGCATATAGAGAAATTTTATTTCTTGTTTCGTTAGTTTCATATCTAAAAATTTCGGGGTGTAATCTTACCCGAATGGCTAATGGTTCTATAGCCAACGCAAATAATAATGGTGATAGGGGACAACCTTGTCTGCATCCTCGAAATAAATTAAATTTGGTAGATATCATTTGGTTAGTTAAGATTTTAGCAGTTGGATTTGTATATAGTAATTTGATCCATTTTATAAACTTGTCTCCCAAATTTAACTTTTCCATAACCGCAAACAAATATGGCCATTCAACTTGGTCAAAAGCTTTCTCTGCATCTAACGATATTATTACTAAGTCTTTATTATAACTCCTTTTCGAGTATATAATATTAAACAATCGTCTCAAGTTATATGATGAGTATCGTTTAGGTATAAATCCTGTTTGATCCGGGTGTATTATTTTATTAATCACTACACTTAATCTTTTAGCTAATATTTTAGTTAATATCTTTTGATCCGTATTTAAGAGAGCAATGGCTCTATATGATCCCGGATCATCTAGGTCTTTATCCATTTTTGGTATGAGTGTTATAATGGATTCATTTAGTGTTTCTGGTAAACTCTGTTGCGCATATATATATTCGTAAAGTGTCTTCAAATAAGGTGTTATCAGATCCGTGTATGATTTATAAAATTCCGAACCAATACCATCTGGCCCTGGAGTTTTCCCGTTTTTTAATGATATAATAGAATCCTCAATTTCTTTAACTGTTAATTCAGCATTTAATAGTTTTGTATCATCTACATCCAATCCTATTAGATTACAGTCATTTAAGAATGTATTAATTCCTATCTGATTTTCAGTCGTTTTGGAAGAATATAAATCTTTATAATATTGTAAAAATCTCTCATTAATATCGTTATTCTGTGTTAAGAATTCACCATTTTCTGATTTAATCCGATGTATTGTTTTTTCTCCCTGTATTTTTCGTAATTGGCGAGCCAGTAATTTTTGTGGTTTGTCCCCAAATTCAAATTGTATTTGTTTTGTGTATTGATATAAGTTAACCACTTGGTCAGCATATATCTTATTTAATTTATATTTTAATGCAGTAATTTTATTATGTGTTATCATTGTAGGGTTGAGAGCATTTTCTATATCTAATTGTTTTATCTCCGTTTCCAGAATATTTTGTTCCTTCCGCTTTTCTTTGTTGTGAAATGCTTGTGAAGATATCATAATTCCACGAGTAAAAGCTTTAAAAGTTTCCCATAGTAGGGATGGAGATATTTCTGGTTTATCGTTTATTTCAAAAAAAGTCTTAATCTGCTTTATAATATATTCATTAGTTGATTTATCCTTCAAAATTTGTGGATTAAGTCTCCATTGTCCTCGTATTTTCATGTTATCATTAAATTTAATATTAAATGTTAATGGAGCGTGATCTGAAATAATGATACTGTGGTATTTAGAGTTATAGATGTATGGAATAAGCTTTATATCTACAAGGAAATAGTCAATTCTAGAATATGTTTTATGTACCGAGGAGTAAAATGAATAATCTCGTCCTGATGGGTGTTCCATTCTCCAAACATCTCTAACTTTACTAGTGTCAATGTATGCATTTATTAAATCACTGGAGTGTGATTTAAGTTTCCTCTGCCCTGACGATCTATCTAAATAAGGATCTAAAGTACAATTTAAATCTCCTCCAATTATTAAATTATGTTGTGCATGATCAGGAATTGTATTAAATATTTTCTTTTAAAAAATTGGACTGTCAAAATTTGGGCCATATATATTGGCTAATATTACTTTTTGAGCATATAATTCACCCGTTACAATAATAAATCTTCCATCTTTATCAATTATAGTTGATGTATGCTTGAATAAAGTACCTTTACGTATCAGTATTGCTACGCCTCTAGATTTATGAGTAAAAGAGGAATGATATATTTTGTCAATCCATTTAGCCTTAATCAATAATATAGCTACGCCTTGTGTTTGGAGGAAATGGGAGGAGTCAAAAGAACAAGGGCCGAGTCCCCCTGGTCCTCACCTTTCACCCCACCAGCCAGCGCATACAACAGATAGTCCTCCGCCAGTTTCGTCACCTCCAACGTGACCCCTCTACTCGCCACATCTTCCCATCTCCCCCCCTGTCTGCCTTCCGCAAAGACCGCTCCCTCCGCAACTCCCTCGTCAATTCTTCCCTTCCCTCCCGCTCCACTCCTTCCCCGGGCACTTTCCCTTGCAACCGCAAGAGATGCTACACTTGTCCCTTCACCTCCCCCATCCACTCCTTTCAGGGACCCAAGCAGTCATTCCAAGTCCGACAGAGGTTCACCTGCACCTCCTCCAACCTCATCTACTGCATCCGTTGCTCCAGATGCCAGCTGATCCACATCGGTGAGACCAAGCGGAGGCTGGGCGATCGTTTCGCCGAACACCTCCGCTCGGTCCGCAATAACCAACCCGACCTCCCGGTGGCTCAGCACTTCAACTCCCCCTCCCACTGCGTATCCGACCTCTCGGTCCTGGGCCTCCTCCACGGCCAGAGTGATCAACACCGCAAGTTGGAGGAACAGCACCTCATATTCCGCTTGGGGAGTCTGCATCCTCTGGGCTTAAACATTGAATTTTCTCAATTCTGTTAACCCAGACTGCCTCCCCCCCAACTCTCCCTCAGCCCTCTGGCCCTGACATTCCTTCTCCATCTCCCCCCCCCCTCCCCAGTCGCACTAGCTTCTCATTTTCACACCACAAACAGCTTACAATGGCCTGCTTCCTTTGTCACCAATACTTTTTTGCATATCTTTCACTCATTGTTCCTTATCTCTCCACATCACTGTTTATATCTCTCGTTTCCCTGATCCCTGACCAGTCTGAAGAAGGGTCTCGACCCGAAACGTCGCCTATCTCCTTCGCTCCTTAGATGCTGCTGCACCCGCTGAGTTTCTCCAGCTTTTTGTGTAGCCTTTAATCTATGCTCGGCATCTTTTTTTAGATGCGTCTCTTGAAGGAACGCAACGTCGATTTTAAGTGCTTGCAAATGTGCCAATACTTTACCCCTTTTAATAGGTTCATTAAGACCTTTAACATTCCAACTGCCAAAGATTATTCCCTCATTCCCCAAATTCTTTTTTAAGTCCTGCATTTTATTTAAGGTGGTCTATAATGGTTCACATGTCTCAGCTCGACATACCCGACCTTACCCCCGAACTCCGGATGGACGAGTTTCAAGATTTTCAAATATCTCGCACGGATATATCTTTTGTGATTACGAGTCCACTGTGATGTAAAAAAATAAAAACATGAGATAATATAAAAAAACAGAAGATAGAAAAAAGGGTTAGTAAATAGTGAAAAGTAAGGAAAAACTACAGCTATAGTAGGTGCAGTTAGTGAAAGCCATACTAGCATGGCTAGCCATCTACAGACTTCCAGTGTAGATGATGTTAACTCGCCAGCTCCATAAGTCCTTAAAGTTATTGTCTTACAAAAGGTATTTTAACGGGAATATATAATTCTAAAATGTTTCATCAATCCTATAACATATTTAAATGCAAAGATCAAGGAAATCTTAACTATTATTGGTATAATCAAATGTATGATCTTAGGAAATATATTTACTAATTACTATTTATTTTAATTTTATGTAGATTAGTATTAATTATTGATGAGTAAATTATATGTATGTGGGAAGTAATAAGAAAGTTACTTATACCTAAGCCTTAGTGATTAGTATTTATTATTGTTTTAGTTAGTAACAGTACTACCGGTTAGGTTTTAGTATATTAGTATTTTATTGTATATTAATTATTTCTATTAGTATTGTTATTATTCTAATTAATAATATCCATAAGAGAAAGTCCAGTCCACTCTTTGGTGTAGGGAACAGGTCCACTCATTTCTTCATCTTTCTTGATTGTAGCCAGTCTATAACCAGTCCATATTCCAGTAATCCTTTAAACCAGATGCAAATATACAGTTATTCATTAATATAGTTCAAAGGTGAAATATTATTCAGTCTTCTTCTTGATTCTTAATCCCCTGCGCAAAGTCCAGTGCATTTTGTGGGTTCTTGAAGAAATGATCTTGATTGTCATAGGTCACCCTCAAAGTAGCGGGGTATCTCAAAGTATACCTTACATCCTTCAATTCTCTCAGAATTCTTTTAGTCTCCCTGAATGCGTTTCGTTTCTTGGCAACTTCAGCAGGATAATCTCGGTAAATACTGATTTGTGCTCCTTCAAAAGTAAGATTTTTACTTCTTACAATCTTACCCATCATTTCTTCCAGTTCATAATCATTCTGTACTTTTAAAATCATTTGTCTTGGCGGAGCACCAGGTCCTTTAAAACGCCTCTTTACTCTGTGTGCACGAGCTAATAAGGGTTTCTGATCCAAGGCTAAAACTTGTTGCAGTAAATCTGCTGTAAATCCTCGTGGATTATTCCGCTCCATGCCTTCCGGAATACCCACAATTCTTAGGTTCGACCTTCTTTGGTAGCCTTCCAACTCCGTGCATTTTTCTGTTATCTTGTCCAGAAGTTCAGATAAGCGTTTTATGTCTCTGTCTGAATTCCGAGCCGATGATTCAGCTAAGTCTTTAATAATGCTTATATCTGTCGAATGTAAATTCAATGCTTCTTCAACTTCAGACAGTTTGTCTTTCACCAGGGTTTCGATTTTAATTTTCATCTGTTTGTTCTGCTCTTTTAACTTATCCGTAATCTCTCTTTTCAATGCTTGAGCAGATTCAGTGATTTGAGTCTTCAAGTCTTTTATTTCAGTTTTCAAGTCTTTCACTTCTTCATTAATCTTTTCGACTTCCTCCTTAATATTCAACTTTTTCATATCTTTCTTTAAATTCAATAGTTCGGTTTTAATGCCTCCCATCTCTTTTTCAATAAGAGTTTTCAATCCTTCCATCTCCAGTTTCGTTTTAATTTCAGCTCCAGAAGGTTTTTTTCCTGCAATGTCTTCCTGGGATCGGGTTCTACCCGAGATCGAGGCTTCAGAACGGCCTACCGGATCCCCAACTGTCGGTAGCCGGGTTTTCAGTTTTTCTTCTGGGGTTCGATGCATGCTGTCGCAGGGCTGATAACGTCACTCGGCAATTCCGTATTAATCAGTACTGAGATTTCAGATGACAGGTAAGTCTTTTTCAGCGTTTTTTACCCCGTTTTCTTCAACCTTCTTATGGAGCTGGCTGGGAGGGCGTCTTCACCTAATGATGGCGCCACCGCCAGACGTGTAGTTTATGTGGAGATTTACAGACGTGTAGTTTGTGTGGAGATTTACAGACGTGTAGTTTATGTGGAGATTTACAGACGTGTAGTTTATGTGGAGATTTACAGACGTGTAGTTTATGTGGAGATTTACAGACGTGTAGTTTATGTGGAGATTTACAGACGTGTAGTTTA
>CAUPSL010000482.1:0-32738 GCA_963514005.1 Raja brachyura
ATTTGAGGGAGCGCCACACTGTGTGGGGTAATTTGAGGGAGCGCCACACTGTGTGGGGTGATTTGAGGAAGCGCCACACTGTATGGGGGTAATTTGAGGGAGCGCCACACTGTGTGGGGTGATTTGAGGGAGCGCCACACTGTCGAAAGGACAATGTTTCGCATGGGACGTTTATGGAAAGATCCTCAGTTTCACTTTTTAAATCAAGATACCATTGAGTTGCCGTTGCTCGTGTTAAACAATTCCGAATATAGACAAGGCGGGAACCATCAACGGGTTGGGCCGCATTTGTGGCGAGAGAAACAGATTTAGTTCTGTCCATTGTCTCTGTCACAGACTTTCTATCCAGCCCTGCGTCTTGCCCTGGTCAAAACACAACTGCTGGACGAACTCAGCGGGTTTAGTCAGCGTCTGCGGAGGAAAATAGACGGAGGACGTTTTAGGTTGGGGCATTTCTTCAGACTGATGGAAAAGGGAAGCAGGATAAAGACATAGAAACATAGAAATTAGGTGCAGGAGTAGGCCATTCGGCCTTCGAGCCTGCACCGCCATTCAATATGATCATGGCTGATCATCCAACTCAGTATCCTGTACCTGCCTTCTCTCCATACCCCCTGATCCCCTTAGCCACAAGGGCCACATCTAACTCCCTCTTAAATATAGCGGCAAATGTATAGGATCATGAGCGGATTGCACAGGGTAAATCCACAACGCCTCTTACCCAGAGTAGGGGAAGCAAGAACAGTGGGCATGGGTGTAAGTGAGGGGGGAAGATTTAATAGGAACTTGAGGAACAACTTTTTTACACAAAGGGTGGTGGCTATATGGAACGAGCTGCCAGAGGAGGTAGTTGAGGTAGGTACAATCACAACTTTTAAAAGACATTCGGACAGATACGTGATGCGATAGGCTTAGAAGGATGTGGGCCAAACGCAGGCAGGTGGGACTAGTATAGACAGAGCATGTTCGTTATTGTGTGCAAGTTGCACCAAAAGAACTGTTTCTACGTTGTATGACAGTGAGACAGGTGGATATAAGTTGTGCGGGGGGGGGGGGGGGGGGGTGATAGGGTGGAGTAAGTGAGAAAGGCTAGAGATGTAAAGGAGACAAAAAGGGATCAGATAAGGAGAGAAGAAAGTCGAGGTTCTGACTCTAAAGGCCTCGAAGGGTCTCGACCCGAAACGTCGCCTAGCTCCTTCACTCCTTAGATGCTGCTGCACCCGTTGAGTTTCTCCAGCTTTTTGTGTAACCCTCGATTCTCCAGCATCTGCAGTTCCTTCTTTAACAACATGTTGCCTGACCCGTTGAGTTCCACCAGCATTTTTAGATTAGATTTATTACTTGTCATTCGAACCTCAGAGAGGCTCAAACGAAACTCTGTTTCTACAAGCCATACAAACAGAACAATTCATAAAAATAAAAAAAACACACAAACAATTAAATTTACAGAAAACATCCATCACAGCGAATCTCCTCCTCACTGTGATGGAAGGCAAAGTTATTTTCTCTCCCCTGCACTATTTCTATCCCGATGTCGAAGCCCCAGGCGGGCGATGTTAAGTCCCACGGACATTAAAGCCGCGCATGGCGATGTACGGCCACGCTCCGGGTCGTTCCAACCCCGCAACACGGGCTGGAGAAGTTGTGCTGCGGGAGCTCCAGAGAGCGGCCTCCCACCCGGAACCGCGAGCTCCCGATATCCCGACAGTCCACCGGCAGTAATCTGGAGCTGGAGCTCCGGTGTCGGGCCGCAGCAGCGAGCCACCACCGCTCCCCACGCTCCGAGGCCGGCCAGCCCCACGACGGTAAGTCCAAGCAGGGTCCATAGCAATAGGACAATAATGTGGAAACAAATGCTGTGTCAACACAGCAGTAGGGAAGTTGGGGATGGCAACAAGCTAGAAATTAGGGCTGCGGGTAGCAACGATACCGCAGATATCATGGGTGATTTTGATCTACATATAGATTGGGCCAACCTAATTGGTAGCAGCGCTGAGGAGGATTTCCTGGAATGTATGCGGGATGGGTTTTTAAACCAATATGTAGAAGAACCGACTAGAGGGCAGGCCATCCTAGATTGGGTATTGTGTAATGAGGAAAGATTAGTTAGCAATCTTGTTGTGCAAGGCCCCTTGGGCAACAGTGACCATGATATGGTGGAATTCTGCATTAGGATGGAGAGTGACACGGTTAATTTAGAGACTAGGGTCCTGAGCTTAAAGAACAGAGACTTTGAAGGTATGAGACGGGAATTGGCTAGGATAGACTGGAAAATTATACTTAAAGGGTTGACGGTGGAGATGCAATGGCGAAGATTTAAAGACCGTATTGGTGAACTCCAAAAATTGTTAATCCCTGTCTGGCGAAAAAATAAAACGGGGAAGGCTGCTCAACCGTGGCTCGCGAGGGAAAGAAAGGATAGTGTTGAATCCAAGGAAAAGGCATATAAATTAGCCTGAGGAAGCAGCAAACCAGAGGACTGGGAGAAATTTAGAACTCAATAGAGGCGGGTAAAGGGGTTAATTCAGGGGGGGGAAGAGCATGAAAAATAGCTTGCGGGGAATATAAAAATGGACTCAACAAGCTTCTTTAAATATGCAAAAAGGAAAAGATTAGTGAAGTCATATGTAGGTCCCTTACAATCAGAGACAGATAAATTTATAATGGGAAACAAATAAATGGCAGAACAGTTAAACAAGTACTTTGGTTCTGTCTTTACTAAGGAAGATACAATCTCCCAGAAATACTAGGGGACTGAGGATCTAGTGGGAGAGAGGAACTGAAGGGAATCCACATTAGTTAGGATTTGGTGTTAGGTAAACTATTGGGATTGAAGGCAGATAAATCCCCAGGGCCTGATGGTCTGCATCCCAGAGTACTCGAGGTGGCCCTAGAAATCGTGGATGCATTGGTAATCATTTTTTAATATTCTCTTGACTCTGGATCAGTTCCTGTGGACTGGAGGGTAGCCAATGTAACCCTACTTTTTAAGAAAGAGAGAAAACAGGCAATTATAGACCAGTTAGCCTTACATTGGTAGTGGGGATGATGCTTGAGTCGATTGTTAAAGACGTTATAGCATCTCATTTGGAAAGCAGTGACCGGGTCGGATAATGTCAGCATAGATTTATGAAGGCGAAATCATGCTTGACTCATCTTCTGGAATTTTATGAGGATAGAAACATAGAAATTAGGTTCAGGAGTAGGCCATTCGGCCCTTCGAGCCTGCACCGCCATTCAACATGATCATGGCTGATCATCCAACTCAGTATCCCGTACCTGCCTTCTCTCCATACCCTCTGATCCCCTTTGCCACAAGGTCCACATCTAACTCCCTCTTAAATATAGTCAATGAACTGGCCTCAACTACCCTCTGTGGCAGAGAGTTCCAGAGACCCACCGCAGGATGGAACAAGTTGAATGGATAAGGGAGAGTCAGTGGATGTCGTGTATATGGACTTTCAAAAAGCCTTTGACAAGGTCCCACACAAGAGATTAGTGTGCAGAATTAAAGCACGTGGCATTGGGGGGAGGGTATTGACATGGACAGAGAAATTATTGGCAGACAGGAAGCAAAGAGTAGGAATTAACGGGTCCTTTTCAGAATAGCAGGCAGTGACATGGGGTGCCGCAAGGCTCGGTGCTGGGACCCCATTTATTTACAATATACATTAATGATTTAGACAAGGGAATTAAATGTAACATCTAGAAGTTTGCAGATGGCACAAAGCTGGGTGGAAGTGTGGGCTGCGAGGAGGATGCTATGAGGCTGCAGGGTGACTTGGATAGGTTGGGTGAGTGACCAGATACATGGCAGATGCAGTATAATGTGGATAAATGTGAGGTTATCCACTTTGGTGGCAAGAACATCAAGGCAGATTATTATCTGAATGGTGTCAGGTTAGGAAAAAGGGAGGTGCAACGAGACCTGGGTGTGCATGTACGAGGTGCAACAAGACCTGGGTGGATCTTATAGAAACGTACAAAATTATTAAGGGGTTGGACAGGCTAGATGCAGGAAGATTGTTCCCGATGTTGGGGAGGTCCAGAACAAGGGCTCACAGTTTAAGGATAAGTGGGAATTCCTTTAGGACTGAGATGAGGAAAACATTTTTCACACAGAGAGTGGTGAGTCTCTGGAATTCTCTGCTACAGAAGGTAGTTGAGGCCAGTTCATTGGCTCTATTTAAGAGGGAGTTAGATGTGGCCCTTGTGGCTAAAGGGATCAGGGGGTATGGAGAGAAGGCAGGTACAGGATACAGAGTTGAATGATCAGCCATGATCATATTGAATGGCGGTGCAGGCTTGAAGGGCCGAATGGCCTACTCCTGCACCTATTTTCTATGATCAGTCACTGAAAGTAAGCATGCAGGTACAGCAGGCAGTGAAGAAAGCTAATGGCATGTTGGCCTTCATTGCGAGAGGATTTGAGTTTCGGAGAAAGGAGGAAGTGCTGCAGTTGTACAGGGGCTTGGTGAGACAGCACCTGGAGTATTGTATGCAATTTTGGTCTCCTAATTTGAGGAAGGACATTATTGCTATTGAGGGTGTGCAGCACAGGTTCTCCAGTTTAATTCCCAGGATGGCGGGACTGACATATGATGAAAGAATGAGTCGACTGGGCCTGTATTCGCTGGAATTTAGAAGGATGAGAGCAGATCTTATAGAAACGTATAAAATTCTTAAAGGATTGGACAGGCGATGTTTGGGGAGTCCAGAACGGGGGGATCGCAGTTTAAGAATAAGGGGTAGGCCATTTAGGACTGAGATGAGGAAGGACATTGTCACCCAGAGAGTTGTGAATCTGTGGAATTCTCTGCCACCGAAGGCAGTGGAGGTCAAGTAACTGGATGTTTTCAAGAGAGAGTTAGATTTAGCTCTCTGGGCTAAAGGAATTCATGGATGTGGGGAAAAAGCAGGAACGCGGTACTGATTTTAGATGATATGGCATGATCATATTGAATGGTGGTGCTGGGTCGAAGGGTCGAATGGCCTAATCCTGCACCTATGATTCTAGTGTGCGATCATTAAGGAAATACACAGGAAACATGTAGTTAACCAGTGCCAAGGATGTTGACAGTCACACAGAATGGCAACGTGCCCGTCAGCCCAATAATTCCATGGCAAGCAAGGTGCCCCATCTACGGCAGTCCCATTTACCTGCATTTGTCCCATATCCCGAAACATTTCCTATCCATGAATCTGTCCAAATAGAGTCATACATTCGTAGATTTTTACAGTGTGGAAATAGGACAACTTGCCCATACTGGCCATCATGTCGCATCTACACCAGTCTCATTTGGCCCTTATCCCTCTCGACCCGATCTATCCATGTACGTGTCTAAATGTTTTCTAAACGTTGTTGTAGAGAGAGTTTCGGAGAGAGAGAGAACCAAGCATGTGGAGCGCACACAAGTTAACAATGGAGGAGGTCTCCATTGTTGGCATCCCTGTTTTCTCCTGTTCTTCCCACCTAAACATTGGAATAAACCAAAACAGAAATGCTGGAAGGAATGAATATTTCACTGTAAACCAGGGCTGAGTCGTGTAGGGTTACAGACTGGTCGGTACATGCTTCGGATTCCATCTCCCCACTTGCTCAGTTTAATTTACTCTTCCAGTAGCCTAATGCCCCTGTCCCACTGAACCTGAACAGAAACCTCTGGAGACTTTGCGCCCCACCCAAGGTTTCCGTGCGGTTCCCGGAGGTTTTTGTCCTCCGGCAACCACCTTCAACTAGCATCGAAACCGGCCGACTAAAAAATTACCGATTTTTAAAACGGAAACCACTTTCAACCATTAGGGAGACTGACAAAAACCTCCGGGAACCGCACGGAAACATTGGGTGGGGCGCAAAGTCTCCAGACGTTTCCGTTCAGGTTTCTTAAGTGCGACAGGGGCAGTACTCCTTTAACTTCTCCTCTGTCTAACTTGTGCATCTTCTGGTTCAGAGGTGTGAACACTTGCAGTTTTGAGCTACGGGGAGAGGTTGAATTAGGCTGGGACTTTTTGCTTTGGAGCGTAGGAGGCTGAGTTGGGTGATCCTTATTGAGATGTACAAGATCGTGAGGGGCATGGATGAGGGGAACTCTCACAGGGTAGAGGATCTGAAACTAAAGGGCAAAGGCTTAAGTGAGAGGGGAAAGATTTAAGAGGGCCATCAGTCGCAATGTTTTCATCCACGGAAATGGATACAATTATGACGTCCAAAGACATTTGGATCAATATATGTATAGGAAGAGTTTCAAATGATATGGGCCAAATGCAGACTAATGGGACCACCCTATATGCCCTAACTTGGTTAGCATGGGCACAGTGGGCTGAAGGGCCTATTCATGTGCTGTGTAGATATGTGGCTCAATGAAGGAGAGTTGCCTGTGTATGGGCAGAGATATGCTGTCTTACTCACGGCCAACTTGCCTTGCCCCACCCTGCCCTTCCGTTTACTCCTGCTACCCCTCTACCCCCCCCCCCCCCTGCCTCAGCTCTCCCCCGCCTCACTCTTAACATAGAAACATAGAAAATATAGCCAATGAACTGGCCTCTACTACTTTCTGTGGCAGAGAATTCCACAGATTCACCACTCTTTGTGTGAAAAATTATTTTCTCATCTCGGTCCTAAAAGACTTCCCCTTTATCCTTAAACCGTGACACCTTGTTCTTGACTTCCCCAACATAGAAACATAGAAAATAGGTGCAGGAGTAGGCCATTCGCCCTTCGAGCCTGCACCGCCATTCAATATGATCATGGCTGATCATCCAACTCGGTAACCTGTACCTGCCTTCTCTCCATACCCCCTGATCCCTTTAGCCACAAGGGCCACATCTAACTCCCTCTTAAATATAGCCAATGAATAGGCCTCAACTACCTTCTATGGCAGAGAATTCCACAGATTCACCACTCTCTGTGTGAAAACTGATTTTCTCATCTCGGTCCTAAAAGACTTCCCCCTTATCCTTAAACTGTGAGCCCTTGTTCTGGACCTCCCCAACATCGGGAACAATCTTCCTGCATCTAGCCTGTCCAACCCTTTAAGAATTTTGTAAGTCTCTATAAGATCCCCCCTCAATCTTCTAAATTCCAGCGAGTACAAGCCGAGTCTATCCAGTCTTTCTTCATATGGAAGTCCTGCCATCTGTACCTTCTCTGTACTCCCTCGATGGCAAGAATGCCTTTCCTCAGATTAGGAGACCAAAGCTGTACGCAATATTCCAGATGTGGCCTCACCAAGACCCTGTACAACTGCAGTAGAACCTCCCTGCTCTTGTACTCAAATCCTTTTGCTATGAATGCCAATATACCATTCACTTTCTTCACTGCCTGCTGCATGCCTACTTTCAATGACTGGTATAGTGTGCTTTATGTTTGCTTTAAGCTTGCATACTAATCTCTTATGTGGGACCTTGTCGAAAGCCTTCTGAAAGTCCAGATATAACACATCCACTGGTTCTCCCTTATCCACTCTACTAGTTACATCCGCGAAAAATTCCTATAAGATTTGTCAGACATGATTTACCTTTCATAAATCCATGCTTACTTTGTCCAATGATTTCACCATTTTCCAAATGTGCTACTATCCCATCTTTAATAACTAGCATTTTCCCCACTATCGATGTTAGATCAACTGGTCTGTAATTCCCTGTTGTCTCTCTCCATCCCTTTTTAAAAAGTGGGGTTACATTAGCTATGCTCCAATCCTCAGGAACTACTCCAGAATCTAAAGAGTTTTGAAAAATTATCACTAATGCATCCACTATTTCTGGGGCTACTTCCTTAAGCATTCTGGGATGCAGCCTATCTGGCCCTGAGGATTTATCGGCCTTTAATCCATTCAATTTACCTAACACCACTTCCCGGCTAACCTGGATTTCACTCAGTTCCTCCATCTAATTTGAACCCCGGTCCCCTGCTATTTCCGGCAGATTATTTATGTCTTCCTTAGTGAAGACAGAACCAAAGTAGTTATTCAATTGGTCTGCCATGTCCTTGTTCCCCATGAACAATTCACCTGTTTCTGACTGCAAGGGACCTACATTTGTTTTAGCTAATCTTTTTCTCTTCACATATCTATAAAAGCTTTTGCAGTCAGTTTTTATGTTCCCTGCCAGTTTTCTTTCATAATCTATTTTCCCTTTCCTAATTAAGCCCTTTGTCCTCCTCTGCTGGACTGAATTTCTCCCAGTTCTCTGGTAGGCTGCTTTTTCTGGCTAATTTGTATGCTTCATCTTTAGTTTTGATACTATCCCTGATTTCCCTTGTTATCCACGGATGCACTACCTTCCCTGATTTATTATTTTGCCAAACTGGGGTGAACAATTGTTGTAGTTCATCCATGCAGTCTTTAAATGCCTTCCATTGTACATCCACCATCAACCCTTTAAGAATCACTTGCCAGTCTATCTTGGCCATACCCTCAAAGTTACCTTTCTTTCAGTTCAGAACCCTTGTTTCTGAATTAACTATGTCACTCTCCATCCTAATGAAGAACTCAACCATATTATGGTCACTCTTGCCCAAGAGGCCACGCACAACAAGACTGCTAACTAACCCTTCCTCATTACTCAGTACCCAGTCTAGAATAGCCTGCTCTCTCGTTGGTTCCTCTACATGTTGGTTTAGAAAACTATTCCGCATACATTCTAAGAAATCCTCTTCCTCAGCACCCCTGCCAATTTGATTCACCCAATCTATATGTAGATTGAAGTCACCCATTATAACTTTTACCTTTGTTGCACGTATTTCTAATTTCATGTTTGCTAGCTGCCTCCGCCTTCAGTCCGGTATCTTTTAGTTTTTTTGTTATGTTTGAAGAGTGTTTTTTTGTGGTACGGTAAGGGGGATACCGTCCTTCAGTCGCTTCCTGGAGAGGATGCGACTATTATTCGAGTTGCGTCCTCGCCCCACCGCCCCGCGGCCTACCTACTGGATTGGCGCAGCCATTCATGCCAGGACCGATTAGAGCTCCAGCAGCAGCGGCGCAGCGCTGGAAACCTCGCGGGGCGGGCGATGCCTTACCGGGGAACGCCGTTTGGAGCTCCGGAGTGCTGGGCCTGGTGTACCGACATCGCGGAGCTGTGGTTCGCAGAGTTCCCAACGAGGGCGGCACTGACCAACATCGCGGAGCCCTGCGACTCGCCCGGCTTGGCCTGTGGACTTCGGGAGCCGTGAACTCCGGTGGGAGGTGGCTGATCTGGAGGTCCGGGCCGCTGAGGATGTTCTCCGTTGGGGTTCCATCGTTCCCGGCGAGGGGGCCTGAGTATCGGGCCGCCCGTGGCGGCGACTGCAGGTGCTCGGGAGGCCCCGACCACGGGTGAACATCTGGGAAGATCGGCGGGGAGGCTGGCTGGACTATGGTACCTTCCTTAACTTTGGTGCCGCTGTGGGGTTATGTTGTGTGTGGACTTCTGTGTTTGTGCTTTTTTAAAAATATGTTCATTTATTTATTATTTATTTTTACGTTATTGACTGTAAGGAAAATCCATTTCATTGTCTCTAAAATGAGATAATGACAATAAATTGAATACAATACAATACAATGATCAGCTCCCCGCCTTGGTCACCCTGGAGCCATGTCTCCGTGACCCCAACTATATCATATACATTAATAACTATCTGCACATTCAACTCATCCACCTTATTACGAATGCTCCTTGCATTGAGACACAAAGCCTTCAGGCTTGTTTTCACAACACCCTTACCGCTTATACAATTATGTTGAAAAGTGGCTCTTTTTGATTTTTGCCCTGGATTTGTCCGCCTGC
The DNA here is from genome assembly GCA_963514005.1 of Raja brachyura. Next base: position 9,763 of record CAUPSL010000482.1, read on the forward strand.
CACTTTTACTTTTCACCTTGCTATCTTTTGCTTCTACCTTCATTTTACACCCCTCACAGACACTCTGCTCATGCTCCCATCCCCCTGCCACATTAGTTTAAATCCTCCCCAACAGCACTAGCAAACACTCCCCCAAGGTCTGAAGAAGGGTTTCGACCCGAAACGTCGCCTATCTCCTTCGCTCCTTAGATGCTGCTGCACCCGCTGAGTTTCTCCAGCTTTTTGTGTAACCCCCCACTCCCCCAAGGACATTGGTTCCCTTCAAGCCCAGGTGCAGACCGTCCTGTTTTACTGGTCCCACCTCCCCCAGAACTGGTTCCAATGCCCTAGAAATTTGAATCCCTCCCCTTTGCACCTTTTCTCAAGCCATGTATTCATCTGAAACATCCTCCTATTTCTACTGACTAGCACGTGGCACTTGTAGTAATCCAGAGATGATTACCTTTGAGGTACTACTTTTAAGTTTATCTCCTAGCTCCCTTAATTCACCTTGTAGGACCTCATCCCATTTTTTACCTATTTAATTGGTGCCTATGTGCACCACGACAACTGGCTGTTCACCCTCCCCCTCCAGAATGTTCTGCAGCCGTTCAGTGAGATCCCTGACCCTTGCACCAGGGAGGCAACATACCATCCTGGAGTCTCGTTTGCAGCCGCAGAAACGCCTATCTATTCCCCTTACTATTGAATCCCCTATTACTATAGCCCTTCTACTCTTTTTCCTCCCCTCCTGTGCCGCAGAGCCACCCACGGTGCCATGAACTTGGCTGCTGCTGCCTCCCCCTGATGAGCCATCTCCCCCAACAGTATCCAAAATGGTGTATCTGTTTCGGAGGGAGATGACCGCAGGGGACTCCTGCACTACCTGCCTACTGCTGCGCTGGTTAGTGGTCCCCCGCTCCCTTTCTGTCCACTTAACCTTTGCCTGCGGTGTGACCAACTCACTGTACGTGCTATTCACGACTTTCTCAGCATCGTGGATGCTCCAGTATGAATCCAACCGCAGCTCCAACCATTCAATGCGGTCTGCCAGGAGCTGCAGCTGGACACACTTCCTGCACACGTAGTCACCAGGGACACCGACAATATCCCTGATCTCCCACATGTTGCAGGATGAGCAATGCATGGGGCTGATCTCAACTGACATGGCTTACTCCCAAATTAAATCAACTCACTCCCACTATAAAAATCTTAATCCTTTAAACTGTACCTTTACTAAAAAGCACTATACCCCTAACTCACTGAACCCTTAACTCACAGAACCCTTAACCAAAAAGTACGAACAGAAAGCAGAAATACAAACCTGGGGTTAGTCCCAATCAGCTGCATCCTCTAGTCCGCTTCCACCATCAGCGGCTTCCTCCAGACCACTTCTCTTGAGGTGTGATGGAACGTTGCAGAGTGGCCGCTCCAGCCGTTCCTGGAACTCTGTGAGAACTTTAAACTTCCTCTTCCATTATGGCCTCTTCCCCCATCCTTCCTTGACTCCCCCACCCCATTCTCCCATTGCGGGCTGCTTATCACAGTGGCCAGACCGCACCTTGGCCCAGCATCGCTCTCAGCCCACCTTGTCCCTGAAGCCTCAGACTCCGAGTAACAAACTCCAGACCTCTTGTAAACCAAAATAACTTGAGACTGAGGTCAATAAGGCCAGACCTTGAGACCACAAGAGACTGCAGATGCTGGAATCCTGAGCAAAACACACAGTGCTGGAGGAACTCAACAGGTCAGGCAGCAACTGTGAGGGGAATGGACAGATGATGTTTCGGGTTGGGATCCTGAATGAATGGGGAGCGAAAGCTAGAGAAGAGAGTGGTGGGGCAGGTAGAGATGAAATCACTATTCCTGATCACTTGCCTGGCTTCGTCCCAGCCCTGCTCTTTTTTAGCTTGTTCACCTATGCTCAATGAATCTGACCCGAAACATCATCTGTCCATTTCCCTCCACAGATGCTGCCTGACATGTTGCGTTCCTTCATTTTAAAAAAATCAAATTCCAGCATCTGCAGTTTCGTGAATTGCTGCAACAGTTTGTCTTTTTTTGAGGCGTAGTCTGGAACTTCTGATTGACAAGGTTTAATTTGGACTTTGGTTGGACCGCATTATGGCGTGCAGTTCTGGTCACCCCATTACAGCAAAGATGTGGAGGTTTTGGAAAAGGGTAAAGAGGTTTACCAAAATTATGCCTTGTTCGAGGGGGTATTAGCCACAGGGAGAGGTTAGACAGACTTGGATTGTTTTTCCTAGAACATTGGCGGATGCGGAGGGACCTGATAGATGTATATAAAATGATGAAAGGCATAGATAGGGTAGACTGTCAGAACCTTTTTCCCCAGGATGGAAAAATCAAATACTAGAGGGCATGGGTTTTGGGTGAGAGGGGCTGAGTTTAAAGGAGATGTGCAGGGCAGGGTTTTTTGCACAGAGGGTGATTAATGCCTGGATCGCGTTGCCATGGATGGTGGGTGAAGCAAATACATTAGTGGCATTTAAAAAAATGTTTAGATAGGTGCATGGATATGGAGGAATATGATTTACATATGATTCACGGTGGCGCAGTGGTACAGTTGCTACTTTACAGCAAATGCAGTGACAGAGACCAGGGTTCAATCCCAACTACGGGTGCTGTCTGTATGGAGTTTGTACGTTCTCCCCGTGACCTACGTGGATTTTCTCCGAGATCTTCGGTTTCCCCCCCACACTCCAAAGACGTACAGGTTTGTAGGTTCATTGGCTTGGTAAATGTAAAAATTGTCTCCAATGGGTGTAGGATAGCGTTAATGTGCAGGGATCGCTGGTTGGTGAGGACCCAGTGGGCCAAAGGGCCTGTTTCCACGCTGTATCGCTAAACTAAAAAACAAAACTAAACTAAACTGACGTGATGGTCTTGGCATCATGTTCGGCACAGACATTATGGGCTGAAGGGCTTGTTCTTGTACTGTTCTATGTTCTAGTTTAGTTTAGAGATACATCGCAGAGACTGGATCTAACCCAGGGCTCTGGCGCAGTTGGCGATTTTTTTTCAGCGACTGCCGGCGTCATTGACTGACGTATCGGAGTCGCCGAAAGATTTTTGAACATTTCAAAATCCAGCGGCGACAAAAAAAAATGATGTGACACTTGAGGAAACGCCGCGCGTCAATAAGTCATCACGCGGCAACTTTTTCGGTGACCAGATACGTCAGTCAATGATGCCGCCAGTCGCTGAAAACGTTTCCAAGTGGGACAGGCCCTTTAGGCAGCAACTCACCTGCTGCGCCACCGTGCCACCATAATAGTGAGGAGACATTTGTCTGTTGGGCGGTAAGGCCTCTGTATACGGGTCTGTTAGCTCAGGGCATTTTGTTGTGGGCTGGGACAGAGATACGTCAACTCGCCCATTAACATTCAGGGATGTCTCTTGGTCACAGTCTCATTCACTGGTGTTGGTGCGATTGACACCCAGCTTTCTGAACAAAGTGTTTGCCCAACTTCCACCTTTGCCTCATTTGTATTTATCATTTTGACTGCTTTAGTAGTTTGACTGTTTTAGTAAACGATGATATTTATTTCCTTCCTGATCCCTGTTTATTCTCAAGAAGATATCAGCAATTTGAATGATACTTTATTGTAAATCACACTGTTTTGCATACTCGAGGTATGTAAATAGTGGCCACATAATGGGTGGAGACGGTATTAAAGGTTCTCCTTTGTTCTCCCCCGCCCCCCCCCCCCCACCCCCCTCATGAAGTTCCCCCCTGCCAGGGTGGAAAGATCAAATGCTAAGATGAAAGGCAAATTTCAAGGAGATGTGCAGAGGCAAGTATTTTATTTGGCAGGAAACCAAAGAATAAGGGGTGAACCATTTAGAACGGATATGAGGAAACACTTTTTCACACAGAGAGTTGTGATTCTGTGGAATTCTCTGCCTCTGAGGGCAGTGGAGGCCGGTTCTCTGAATACTTTCAAGAGAGAGCTAGATAGGGCTCTTATAGATAGCGGAGTCAGGGGATGTGGGGAGAAGGCAGGAACGGGGTACTGATTGGGGATGGTCAGCCACGATCACATTGAATGGCAGTGCTGGCTCGAAGGGCCGAATGGCCTTCTGCACCTATTGTCTATTGTCTATTATAAAGAGGCTGGTGAATGCCTGGAACGCGCTGCCGGGGGTGGTGGTGGAGGAAGATAAAACAGTGGCATTTCAGAAACTTTTGAATAGGCACATTGATATGCATGGAATGAGGGCTGCAGATCATGCGCAGGCAGATAAGATTAGTTTGGCATCATGTTCGGCACAGATATTGTGGGCCGAAGGGCCTGTCCATGAACTGAACTATGTTCTCGTGCACAGGAAAGAACTACAGATGCTGGTTTAAATCGAAGATAGACACAAAATGCTGGAGTAATTCAGCGGCACAGGCAGCATCTTTTGAGAAAAGGAATGGGTGACGTTTCGGGTCCAAACTCTCAAGACTCGACCCGAAACGTCACCCATTCCTTCTCTCCAGAGACGCTGCCTGTCCCGCTGAGTTACTCCAGCATTCTGTGTTCTCATCAGACCAACGCGCATGAATACAACCAGGCCAAACTCAAGTACATCAGGTAGAGCAAAGGGGAAGATGCAGAGTGGAGAATATAGTTCCCAGTACTTGGGCTATCGAGGTCTAACACAGATGGAGGCCATTCAGCCGCCAGAGACATGCTGGTCAATTACCCGCTTGACAATACAAATAGTGGAAACTAGGGATACTCATCCGGTCAGGCAGGATCGGTGCAGAAAGGAACAAGTTAATATTATTCACCAGGAGGTTTATTATCCCTGGCGTACGACGCCCTTAATGTTTGGTCTGCTTGTTAATCCATTGTCATCTTGCACCAGCTAACAATTGGGGCCCTTTCCTCTTTTATGATATTTTATTGTAATTGGGGCCAGGCCAATTTTGGTGTTAAACAGGAACTTTTAGAATTTCCTTTGCCTTCTGAGGAAATAAAGGCAACAATATGCTTTCTTGGCCGTAGTAACAATGTGGCTGGAGCAGGATAAATTGTGATCTTTGGGAAGTGCTTGAGTAACTCAGCGGGTCAGGCAGCATCACTGGAGAACGTGGATAGGTGATGTTTCAGATTGGGACCCTTCTCCAGTGAGGGGGAAACCGGAACACCCGGAAGAAGCCCACGTGGTCACAGGGAGAACGTGCAAACTCCACACAGACAACACCTGAGGTCAGGATTGAACCGGGGTCTCTCTTATGTGCTGCTCTTATGGCGATGGTATCTTTCTAAAGGATGAGAGAGCAACACATATGCTGCCCCAGGTGAGAGATCTAGAATTCAGGACTTCCACCCTATTTCTAGGCAGGGAATATATTTAGTCTGAAGCTGCAGTACATTGGAATGACCCCAGCAGCTCTGACACTGCTTCACATTCGAGGAGTCGTTTCCCATCCACTAATAAGCCCTGTCTCAGTCTAATAACAAAAGAAGATACAACGTTGGAGTAGCTCAGCGATAGTTACTCCTGCACTCTTCTTTTGTAAACCACCATCTGCAGTTCCTTCTTTCTAAATCGGTCTGGTAACACTGGCTTTATTAGTTAGTTTATTATTAACGTCGCATATACTGAGGTACAGAAATGAGCTTTTTTGTTCCGTGCTAAACAGAAACGAGTCAGCAAAAAAAAACTATACACCGATTTCCCGCTAGTTTAACATTTTGTGTCTTTCCTTGATAAACCAACATCTGTAGTTCCTTGTTTCTCACATTTTGCCAGTTCCACATTGAAATCTCCTCAGGTACTGTATGCCTATGAAGAAGTTCTCCTCCTCTCTCCACTTGTATTGCCGAGTGGGTAATTGACCAGCATGGTTCTGGTGGCTGAATGGCCTCCGTCTGTGTTAGACCTCGATAGCCCAAGTACTGGGAACTACATTCTCTACTCTGCATCTTTCCCTTTGCTCGACTTGAGTTTGGCCTGGTTGCATTCATGCATGTTGGTCTGATGACAACATAGAGTTCTGTGAGACCCTTTATCACTGCTCCCCCTCTGTGGGGGAAAAAAACTCTTCCAGTTTTCTTTGTCCCCCACCCCTGTAATCAGTCTGGAGAAGGGTCCTCATCCGAAACATCATCTATCCACATTCTCCAGTGATGCTGCCTGACCCGCTGAGTGACTCGAGCAATTTGTGTCTTTTTCCCTACCTAAAGGCTGATATACGTATGGTCGGGACAGTAGGGACAGTCTGTGTAGGTACCTCATTGTTCTTACATGGATTCCCACAACACCAGCCCAGTGATGCTGCCAGGACAACGGATGTTTAAGACATTATATTAGAAAGAACTTTGAAACTTAAAGGATGCAAGATGGCTTCGGAAACATGGCGACTCTTGTGTACTCCCTCAAAGTAATCTACTATTCTTACACGGTAGTACTTGAGAACGATTGTGCTTGTATCTAGAAAGATTTTTAGTGAAGTGTATGCAATCAAAAGGAATTTCTGTGTACCTGGCTCATGTGACAATGAAGTCCCATCGAGCAGTTGAGCCATCTTTCCAGCTTAATCGCCCTGGGGTTTAGAAGGTCCCTAACTGTAACGTTGTCTGTCCATTCCCTCCACAGTTGCTACCTGTCCTGCGGCACTTTGTTTACTCCCCAGTTATAAAGAACTTCTGTGAAATGTCCCAAGTGAAATATGTTTAATCTTGGTCAAGTTATTTGGTGGCTATGACCAACAACACACTTCCTCCAATGTACATCCCAGTTTTGCTTCTTGCTTCACTGCTAGAGTTCAGAAACAAAACCCAAAACCTCACAGGTAGATTTAATTTGCCAAATGCAATGTTTTCTGATTTTAAATTGAGTCGAGACCTGTTCTTTTTTTTTTCTTCCCCCCACAGTAAATCCATGCTGTTATTGGCCCTGTGAGAATAAAGGAGTATGCGTTAATGTTGGTCTCGAGGGCTACGAGTGTGACTGCTCGCACACTGGTTATTACGGAGATAACTGCACTTTGCGTAAGTTGTTTATCAGATCACTATTCATGGTCATAATATGCGATGCAATTGCATTCAATGTTCCGAGCTCCAAACTCAGGCGCTGTGGTTTAATAATGCACGAATGCATTGAATAGAATAATCCCTGGAAGGTTTTAGTCTGTATTCAAAATGATTTATCTTTGACTGAATTACATAAATATGGAGCAATGCCCTTCTGCCTCTAATATCTGTGCCGAATGTGACGCTGAGATAAACTAACCTTTGCCTGCATGCGTTCTATGGCCCTCTATTCCCTGCACATCCGTGTGCCCCTCTAAACGCTTCGTAAATGCTACTAATCTGTCTCCACCTCCAGCCCTGGCAGCGGGTTCCAAGCTCTCACTGCCCTTTGTGCAAAAAAACTTGCCCCGCACATCCCCTTTAAACTTTGCTCCTCTAACCTCAGTACTGTGCCCTCTAGTTTGAGACATTCACAAGAGAGATCAAGGTCAAGAGTGTAGGAAGGAACTGCAGATGCTGGTTTAAACTGAAGATGGACACAAAATGCTGGAGTAAATCAGCGGGACAGGCAGCATCTCTGGAGAAAAGGAATGGGTGACGCTTCGGGTCCAGACCTTTCTTCAGACTAGTTGGGGATAAGGGAAACGAGAGATATAGACGATTATGTAGAGAGATAAAGAACGATGAATGAAGGATAAGCAAAAAAAGTAACGATGATAAAGGAAACGGGCCATTGTTAGCTGTTTGTTGGGAGAAGCTGGTGCGACTTGGGTGGTGGAAGGATAAAGAGAGGGGGAATGCCAGGGTTACTTGAAGTTAGAGAAATCAATATTCATACCACTGGCTGCCCAAGCGAAATGTAAGATGCATTCAGCCTCACTCTGACGATGGAGGAGACCTAGGACAGAAAGGTCAGTGTGGGAATGGGAAGGAGAATTAAAGTGTTTGGCAACTGGGAAATCAGGTTGGTTCAGGCGAAGGTGTTCAACTAAATGATCGCCCAGTCTACATTTGGTCTCGCCGATGTATACGCCTACATCCTGAACAACGGATACAGTAGATGAGGTTGGTGGAGGTGCAAGTGAAGGTGCTAGATCAAGAGTGTTGAATTGTCATTTGTCCCAGATAGAGCAATGAAATTCTTACTTGCAGTGTAGTTGAAGGTGGGCGATACTGACTGACCTGGTCAGCGGTTAGTCAATAGATGTCCCCCAAGCGGCATGGGCAGGTACATATGTTGGGCAGTTAATGCGACCATGGAGGTGAATGTCTTTGCCCAGGGCAGGTTGTGGCTAAGGGTGTGTATCAGTGAGGGTGAGTGGCCTGAGGGCCAGACCAGATGGGGACACGCCCAGTGATCCTGTTCCCGAGTCGACAAAATAAACTTTGCTCTCACCCATCACAGTCCAGGAGATACCATACCAGAGATATGGGGCGAAGGCAGGAACGGGGTACTGATTGGGGATGATCAGCCATGATCACATTGAATGGCGGTGCTGGCTCGAAGGGCCAAATGGCCTACTCCTGCACCTATTGTCTATTGACTATTGTCTATTGTCACACCTGTCCCTACACCTCCATCCTCGGTCCCATCCAGGGGCCCTAACAGCCCTTCCAGGTGAGACGGAGCTCTACACGTATCTCCTCCTACCTCATCTAATGCAAACAGTGCTCCCGATGTGGCCTCTTATACATCAGTGAGACTAAGAAGAGACTTGGTAACCATTTTGCGTTCGGTCCGCAAAGGCTTGCTGGATCTCCTGGTTGCTAACCATTTTAACTCCCCTTCCCATTCCCACGCCAACATTTTCTGTCCTGGGCCTCTTCCATTGCCAGAGTGAGGACACATGCAAAGAGGAGGAAACAGCACCTCGTAGTCAGCTTGGGTAGCTTGCAACACAACGGTATGAACATTGAATTCTCCAATTTTAAGTAATAACCCCCTCCATTACCTTTCTCTTTCCTGTGACCCTACCCCCGCCAAACCCCATTTCCTCATCATCCTGACCTCTTTCCCTCCTCTGTCCTCTACCCTTCCACTTGTATCCCTCCCTTTAGATGCACATTTAATTTCTCTCCTTACTTGACACCCTTTTGCCTCCTTTTCACATATCTCCACCCGCCCGCTAATCAAATCCTCCATCAACTGTATCCATCTATCACTTGCCCCCAACTCTCTTTTCCAGTCCCCCTTCACCCACCCCCCCCCCCCCCCCACACCAATACAATCAGCCTGAAGCAGGGTTCCGACCCGAAACCCAATTAGCCATGATCATATTGAATGGCGGTGCAGGCTCGAAGGGCCGAATGGCCTGCTCCTGCACCTATTTTCTATGTTTCTATATTACTATGAAACATCGTCTGTCCATTCCCTCCACAGATGCTGCCTGACCCGTTGAGTTGCTGCAGTACTCTGCGTTGAGTGGATTACATCTTCCAGTCTTTTAGCTGCCACAGCCCCACTGACATTGAAACATAGAAATTAGGTGCAGGAGTAGGCCATTCGGCCCTTCGAGCCTGCACCGCCATTCAATACGATCATGGCTGATCATCCAACTCAGTATCCCGTACTTGCCTTCTCTCCATACCCTCTGATCCCCTTAGCCACAAGGGCCACATCTAACTCCCTCTTAAATATAGCCAATGAACTGGCCTCAACTACCCTCTGTGGCAGAGAGTTCCAGAGACCCACCACTCTCTGTGTGAAAAAAGTCCTTCTCATCTCGGTCCTAAATGATTTCCCCCATATCCTTAAGCTGTGACCCCTTGTCCTGGACCTCCCCAACATCGGGAACAATCTTCCGACATCTAGCCTGTCCAACGCCTTAAGAATTTTGTATGTTTCTATAAGATCCCCTCTCAATCTCCTAAATTCTAGAGATTATAAACGGAGTCTATGCAGTCTTTGTTCATAAGACAGTCCTGACATCCCAGGAATCAGTCTGGTGAACCTTCTCTGCACTCCCTCTATAATGTCCTTCCTTTTGGATTTCGTTTTGGTGCATTAGTTAAAACACTGCTCACAAGCACTATGATACAAATCTTGCAGACTCATGGCTTTCGGGTAAATTGTACAGTTCCCGTAAATTTAATTTTGTAACATATTAATATTCCCAGAAATCACCGAGCTGAGTAGCGGGATTGAGTTATTTGTGAGATTCAAATATTCAGAAGATCCTGAGCGCCGGTCTCCTTCCACATCCCAAAGACGTGTGTGTGGGTTTCTAGGTTAATTGGCCTCTATAGGATTGCTCCTAATGTGCAGAGAGTGGATAAAAAAAGTGGGATAACTTAGAACCAGTGTGAATGGCTGATCGATAGCCAATGTGGGCATACCTCCTCAAGAGAAGGGTCCAGACCCGAAACATCGCCCATCCTTTTTCTCCAGAGATGCTGCCTGACCCGCTGAGTTCTCCAGCACTTTTAGGGTGGCATGGATAGAGCCACAGCTCATAGAGCCACTGCCTCAAGGTGCCAGAGACCTGGGTTTAATCTGTCAGTGGCGGGCGTCCATGTGGCTTTAAAAAAAGTTCTCAAGAGAGAGTTAGATATAGCTCTTAGGGCTATCGGATTCAAGGGATATGGGGTAAGAACGGGGTACTGATTTTGGACGATCAGCCATGATCATATTGAATGGCGCTGTTGTCTCAAAGGGCCGAATGGCCTACTCCGGCACCTATTTTCTATGTGTCTTTGTCTGGCATAAACCAGCATCCACGGTTCTTTGTTTCTATCCTCAAAGTGATTCCTTGATTGTAGGTGGGTGGGATTATAAAATAATATGAAAGAGTAGTATGAACAGTGACCTTTGTCAGCTATGCCTATGCTTCTCGCTGCGATCATTGACATTTCCTGAACAATGTATTTTTAATTGCAGCTTATCTGTGGACAAGGGTTCACACATTCTTGAAGCCCAGCCCTCCTTTCTTGCATTATCTACTGACTCATTACCAATGGCTGTGGGATTTTATAGATAGCATTACTTTCCTCAGCGACAACTTGATGCGGATGGTTTTAACAGGTTTGTGACATTTCTTATATTTAATACCGAAGCTTCCACACTTGCCAGATTATGAGGCAGTTAATTCATTTAGTTGCTGATCAGACCGACAAACCAACATGCGTTGGAAGGAACGGCAGATGCTGGTTTAAACCGAAGATAGACAAAAAAAAGCTGGGGTAACCCAGCGGAACAGGCAGCATCTCTGAAGAGAAAGAACGGGTGACGTTTAAGGTCGAGACCCTTCTTCAGACTGGTTAGGGATAAGGGAAACGATAAATATAGGCGATGATGTAGAGAGATAAAGAACAATGAATGAAATATACGCAAAAAAGTAACAGTGATAATGGAAACAGGCCATTCGTAGCTGTTTGTTGGGTGAAAACGAGAAGCTAGTGCGACTTGGGTGATGGAGGGATGGAGAGTGAGAGAGGGAATGCCGGGGTTACTTAAAGTTAGAGAAATCAATATTCATACCACTAGGCTGTAAGCTGCCCAGGCAAAATATGAGATGCTGTTCCTCCAATTTGCGTTTAGCCTCACTCTGACAATGGAGAAGACTGAGGACAGAAAGGTCTATGTGGGAATCGGAAGGCGAATTAAAGTGTTTAGCATCCGGGAGGTTGGGTAGGTTCAGGCGGACTGAGCGAAGGTGTTCAGCGAAACGATCGCCCAGTCTACGTCTGGTCGCGTGCACACCTTGAACAATGGATACAGTAGATGAGATTGAAGAAGATGCAAGTGAATCTCTGCCTAATCTGAAAGGACTGTCGGGGTTCCTGGACAAAGTCGAGGAAGGAGGTATAGGGACAGGTGTTGCATCTCCTGCAGTAGCAGGAAGGTGCCTGGGGAGGGGGCGGTTTGGGTGGGAAGTGACGAGTTAACCTAACTAACAAACTAATTACAAACTACCATGGAGATCATGGAGCAGGGTTGCTGGTCAAGTGAGATTAGTGATTCTGGACCCACACATGTAATTTAGCACCTTTCATTCACATCTTTTTCATAATGACTAAAATACCTTTCAAGTAATCAAGTATATCTGGCCTGTGTTTTGGTTGCTGTATGGACATCGGGTTTGCATTATTATGGTTGCCTGGTACCACTGTAATTGGATGATTCTATTATTGAGCATTATATGGTTAATTTTTGTGTTCAGGGCCAATAAAGTTGCAATAAGTAAGAATTGTGTTATTCCATTGCTGATGCATATGACAATTCAACACTCTTGACCAATGACTTTTAACTCTGGGATATTAGCTGCAAGGTTGGACAAACTTGGTTTACTCTGGAATACTAAAGGTTGCAGAGAGACCTGATGGAAGTATATAAGGAGGAGTGGAGCCGCTGGTGACAACGGATGTGAGGGGTGGGCCGGTAGGGGAGGGAGTGGGGTATTGCATCTGGCGCCTTCAAGGTCGGCTGCAGGAGGCACCCCCGGGCCACAGAGGCAGTCTGGCGAGGAGAGGGACGTGGACTGGTGGGCCGAGCCGGTCATGGGCGACGGAAGAGGCCCTGCAGCAGCCGAGGTCTTACCTGGATTGGGAGCCGCATGGACCGGACATTGGACCTTTCGTAAATGACGCCAAAATATGGCGACTCGTGCACGTGTGATCTATGCAAATAGCATTTCACTGTGCTGTGCACACGTGACAACAAAGAACCACTGAACCATTGGAAATGATAAAAGGCATGGATAGGGTAGACTGTCCGAACCTTTTTTCCCCCGCTAGGTGGAAATGTCAAAGTCGAGAGGGCATAGGTTTAAGGTGAGAGGGACAAAGTTTAAAAGAAATGTGCTGCCAGGTGTGGTGATGGAGGCAGTGGCAATAGTGGCACATAAGAGGCTTTTAGATACGCATGGATATTGTGAGAATGGAAGGGTGTAGGCAGCGGAGATGAGTTTATCGTGACATTATGTTTGGCACAGATCACTCTTGTGCTGTACTATTCTATGTTCTGACTCGTGATTCTTTTCACCATTGTAATGTAGGAATTGTAGCTGGCAATTGGTGCATCATATCGTCCCAAAACAGGAATATGGGAATACGTCAGTAGTCTGGCTTAGTGATGTTGCCAAGTGCCGAGGGGGATTCAAACAGTCAATGATCCATGGCAGTATTTGCACTTTGCCCAAGCCATATCCCCTTCTAATAACTCCGCTAGCATTCCTCTATCCTTCTATTCCCTGCTCGGAGAATTAGATGTAAATTACTCATCAAATTCTAAAAGAATGAGGACTGTGCACTCTGGCCTCGCTCTGGCAATGGAGGAGGCCCAGGACACAAAAGTCGGTATGAGAATGGAAAGGGGAGGCATTTGTGCAATACCTCAATTGTAAGAAAAATACAACTCCACCGTAGTGCAAGAGGTAGTCCACAGTGTTGTATGGTTGAGGTTGAGTTAGGGTTGTGCGGGCCGGTTTAAGAATCCAGTGGTTGTAGGCACATAGGCATTCCTGAACCTGGTGGTGTGGGACTACAGGCTTCTGTAGCTCCTCCCTGATGGTGGCAGCGAGAAGAGGGAACGGCCCAGATGATGGGGTCCCTTGATGATAGAGGCCGCCTTCTTGAGGCAGCGCCTCGTGTAGATGCTGTCGATGGTGATAGACCGGCTGAGTCCACCACTCACTGCAGCCACTTGCTTGCGTTCCTGTGCGTTGGGATTGCCGTACCAATCACACTATTCCCACAGTGGAGAGACAGGTTATGGTTTCTCGAGTGTCTCCTTCAACGAGTGCAAGTCAACGCTTATCCATTGCCACCTTACATACAACTCTCTCTCTCTGCGCGATCAACTTCATTATTTCACCCCTTAGTTGGCCTTGCCGTTACGCTCAGGTCTAACCAGCGGGATTTGATTCCCTGCACATAATTTAGGATGATGTGGTTGTACAGCCAGTAGTTTGTTCGTTTTAAAGGATGCAGATAAATTCTTCTGGAAAAATTAAAACTGCACGCAGGTTTTTGAGGTCAAGTTGTTAACTTGTGTTTTTGAACTTTATTTAGAGAGCCATAGCTTGGAAACAGGCCCTTTGGCCCAACTTGAACATGCTGACCATATGTCCCATCTACACCAGTCCCACCTGCCTACATTTGCCCATAACCCTCTAAACCTATCCAATCCATGTATGTGTCCAATGTTTTTTAAACGTTGTGATAGTACCCGCCTCGACTGCTCCCTCCAGCAGTTTGACCCATATACCCTCCACCCTCTGCCTGAAAACGTTGCCTCTCGCTGTACTTTAGATTTTACTTTAAACTTTGGAGACACAGTGCAGAAACAGGTCACTTGGCTCATCTAGTCCGCACCGACCAGATATCACTCCATATACTCTAGCTATCCTACAGCAGAAGGACAATTTACAATTTTTACCGAAGCCAATTAACCTACAAACCTGTATGTCTTTGGAGTCTGGGAGGAAACCGGAGCACCCAGAGAAAACCCACGCGGTCACGGGGAAAACATCCAAACTCCGTACAGACAGCACCCATAGTCCGGATGGAACCCGGGTCTCTGGCACAGTAATGCCCCTGTCCCACTTAGGAAACCTGAACGGAAACCTCTGGAGACCTTGTGCCCCACCCAAGGTTTCCGTGCAGTTCCCGGAGGTTTTTGTCAGTCTCCCTAATGGTCGAAAGTGGTTTCCGTTTTAAAAATCGGTAATTTTTTAGTCGAAGCCGGTTGCGATGCTAGTTGTAGGTGGTTGCCGGAGGGCTAAAACCTTCGGGGACCGCACGGAAACCTTGGGTGGGGCACAAAGTCTCGAGAGGTTTCCGTTCAGGTTTTGTAAGTGGGACAGGGGCATAAGGTAGCAACTCTACCGCTGCGCCACCGTCCCTATCAAATATTTCCCCCCCTCACTGCAACCTTTAATCTTTGGGCAAGGGTGTGGATTGTGGAGTCTAGTGGGAATGCAGCTGGATTTTTCACTGCTCCAGCCTGGCGAGGAATTGAACAAGTTCCTGAACATGTAATCTGAGCTGCATCCTGAGCAGCTGGCCTGGCTGTTTGGCTGTGCGGGGAGCTGATGATAAACAGGATACTGGTTGGCTGGAGCCCATTACTAAGCTCCTGGCCAGCACAAGGCTGTGGTCCCAGTTATTAATTTAATAGGTGTGCTGTTGGAAACTCACTGTGCCATGAAAACCGGATGCAAGTGATTCTCCAGAGGCTATTCCAGAGCAATTGTTTTTGTGACTCGAGTCTCGAGGGAATTCAATCAAGTGCATCGATAAATAATGTATCGACTGGGCGATTCTTCGCTGGAATTTAGAAAGATGAGAGGGGATCTTATAGACACGTATAGAATTCTTAAGGGATTGGACAGGCTAGATGCAGGAAAAATGTTCCCGATGTTGGAGGCGTCCAGAACCAGGGGGTCACAGTTTAAGAATAAGAGGTTGGCCATTTCGGACTGAGATGAGGAAAAACGTCTTCACCCAGAGAGTTGAGAATCTGTAGAATTCTCTGCCACAGAAGGCAGTGGAGGCAAATTCAATGGATGTACTCATGGGAGAGTTAGATATGGCTCTAAGGGCAAAAGGAATAAAAGTAAAGAGGAGAAAGCAGGAACGGGGTACTGATTTTGGATGATCAGCCATGATCATATTAAATGGTGGTGCTGGCTCGAAGGCCCGAATGGCCTGCGCCTGCACCCATTTTGTATGTTTCCAAGTGCCCCACATAAAGGCAATGCACTGCTTTACAATGTCCTGATATTGAGTGTGTAGTTAATATTGGTATTCATTTATTATTGTCACTTGATGCAGTGAAGAAGTTTGTTTATGTGTTATCCAGTCGTATTACATATGGAACTTTGTGTGCTAATCTAGTCATACAATATTGGATATTTTTTTGCATGCCATCTAGTCAGATTATATATGACACTTTGTTTGCAGGCTAGCTGGTCACACTAGAGTCATAGAGTCATAAACAACGTGGAAACAGTCCCTTCGGTCTAACCTATCCACACCGACCAACATGTCCCATCTATGCTAGTCCCACCTGCCTGCATTTGTCCCATATCCCTCTAATCCTATGCAAATCAACTATACATCATGCCATACTGTACATATCAATCATACTGTACATGAGTACCATCAAGCATACACACAAACAGCAGGTAATCCAAAGAGAAATCGACCACAGTGAAATATAGTGTTACAGAGTTATTGTATAGCGTTATTGAGAAAGGGCGAGGGGGAAAAAGTGCAAGGGCCGTAATGAGGTAGGTTGGAAGATTGGGACAATATGTTAGCTTATGACAGGACTGTCCAGAGGTCTGATATCAGCGGGGAGGAGGCTGATCCTGACTCTAGTGGTACAGCCTTTCAAGCTTGTGCGAGAGTGGAGAGTGGAGACGAGGAAATGACCGGGGTGGAATTGGCCCTTGTTTAAGCTGGCTGCTTTGAGATGGTCTCCAGACAAATGAAAATATGCAAAGCAATATTTGTCTCGACATGACAGCTGAACCTTAATCCTGCAAACAGAGCCTCACCAGGCACATCAGCCGGTTGTTGTGAGCATTATGTTCAATGCCTGGACGTGTTGGGAGTTGTAGAGATGTAACGTGTAGGGATTTGCAGTTAATTACCACAGAACACTGTTTGAAAGGAAATCAGCGGCTGCATTCTCCAGATTTAATGCTTGCTGCCTCGCAGGATGTCTAGAATATTAATAACAAGGATTTCCTTGTAATAAATAAATCCATTGCACTTTTCCCACAGAGCTAGCCAATACTCAATTGGTTACTGCAGTTACCCGCATGTTTATTCACTGAGAAACATCAGAAAAGACAAGTGAAAGCAAAGCAAGGACTCGTCTCTGTTGGGATCTTTCTAGATTACTAGACCATAACCGTGTGAGTCCCAGCACACTGTGCAACCCTGATTCAAATTCCATTGTAGATCTTTGCTGGATTAGAGTTGCAACACCATCTTAGCACTCTAACTCTACCTCTCCCCCTTCCCTCACTATCCATTATCCCCCTTCCTCATCTGGTTCCTATCTCCCCTCTCCATCCCACCTCTTTATACCGCTTAACCCCCCCCCCCCCCCCCCCCCCCCCCCGCGACAATATCGGTCCTGATCACCCCTCAGCCTCCGCAGATGATGCCTGACCTGCTGAGTCTCTCCACCAAAGAAGATGGGCACAAAATGCTGGAATAACCCAGCGGGTCAGGCAGCATCTCAGGAGAAAAGGAATAGGTGACATTTCGGGTTGAGACCCATCTTCAGACTAATGAATGATACTATATTGCCGCATGCACCTCAGTACAATGTCAATTAATCAATCAATCAATCAATCCAAACCCTTCTTCACTTGAGGAGAGGAGAACTTTTTCAAAGTAGGCAAACCAGCTTCTTCAGTTCCGTCCCTTGAAGGGTTTTCACCCGTAACGTCACCTATTCCTTTTCTCCAGAGATGCTGCCTGACCGTTGAGTTACTCCAGTATTTTGTGTCCAACTTCCGTGCAAATCAGCATCTGTAGTTCCTTCCTACACACAAGTTCCTCCAGCACTTTGTTTGTGGCACCGGATGCCAGCATCAGCGATCTCTTGTGCC
Organism: Raja brachyura; assembly: GCA_963514005.1. Next base: position 27,302 of record CAUPSL010000482.1, read on the forward strand.
TCCCGATGGACTCCATTGCTGCAATCAGCTGTGGGTTTCCGAGGTGATCGGGCCCCTGCTCCCGGTCCTAATCCAGGGAAGATTACTGGGTACTCGTACCACTAGAAACGCTGGCCCGTTATCAGCATTGTCTGGCGTTAAACCAGAGCCTCTCATCTCTCCTGCTCCCCCTCCTCCCCACTGTATTGCCCCCACCCGCACCCCACCCGAGTCAGTCTCCTTTGTCTCAGCCAATATCAATGGCTGACAAACTGCACCAAACACAGACAGTGTGGATGAACTTGCTGGAGGTTCTAGCTCCAGGCTGTCCCGTCTCTCCTGAGCCACCTAAGGGATCTATACAGGCGGCACGGTAGAACTACTGCCTCACAGCGCCAGAGACCCAGGTTCGATCCTGACAATGGGTGCTGTCTGTATGGAGTTTGTACGTTCTCCCCGCGACCACGTTGGTTTTCTTCGGGTGCGCTGGTTACCACAGATCCTATAGCGAGCAAGATAGGTCACTCGACGAAAAAGAGTGACGGGATCGAACCTGGGTCCCTGGCGCTGTAAGGCAGCAACTCTACCGCTGCGCTCTTTGTGTCGACATTTGGTATGAACCGGCATCTGCAGTTTTTTGTTTCAATTGAGCGTGAGATCCCAGTAAGAGGACGGGAAGGGGAAGCATGGGCCTCGGGCCTTTCCCCCCGGTCATGGGCAGATTCATGGGTAATTTTCAGACCCATTTCCGTAACCGGCTTCCGTCTCCGCACCAAAGATCCCATAGGATACAAGTGCGGAGACGGAAGCCGGTTACGGAAACATCCTTGTAAAAATAAAAGTTCTTTGGTAAAAATCTTCTCATTTTCAGAATTATAATTTATTAACACAAACTGTTCCCCCGCAACGTTGATTACACTGCGGGTCGGGTTACTGAAATGGATGGAAAAAAGTCCCACGTTCCGCTCCGTTGCGTACTACACGTCAGCCCATTGCATTTAGAAGGAGTGATCTATCTTGCTTGCTATAGGATCTTTGCTGGTTACCTCCTACACTCCAAAGACGTGCAGGTTTATAGGTTAATTGGCTTCTGTGAATTGTCCCTAGTGCGTAGGATGGACTAGTATATTGGTAATTGCTGATCAGTGCGAACATTGTTCCGTTGTCGGCACATATGACAATTAAACACTCTTGGCACATGACAGCCATCCCCGGTGCCAATGGGTTTTGTTCCGAGTTCTCACGAGACGAGTTGTGTTTAATGAAACCGGGTGCGTAGAATGGAAACAGATACAGGAGTTCACAAACTGCGCCAGATTCTATTGCTAAAACCCAAGTTTTAAACAATGCTGTCGAGGAACTCTGCCAATAATCCTGCCTTATCTGTTGGATCATCCCCATTCAAACCTGACATGCGGAGGTTGCCTGGAATGCTATTTAAATTGCTGCATTATTTTCAAGCATCAAGCATTGTTTTCCAGGAATAGAAATTACGCCAGGAATGTGTCCCAACCTAGCTAGCTTTGTTGTCGTCTTGGGTTTCAGAAAGCAGTATATGTTTCTCTTGAGGGTAGACACCAAGTGCTGGAGTAAAGGGCCTGTCCTACCAGCATCCGACTCCATGCGGTGAGCGCAATCAAACTAGAAGAGGGGGCCGCGCGGAGGTCGGGTGATCCCCTGTACAGGGCCGTTCCCAACAGCATGCGCCTGCATGCGGCAAGCGCAACCAAACCGGCAGGGCGGGCCGCGCGGAGGTCGGGTGAGTGGCGCAACGCGGCGCAAAGTGAGGCGAACTTGGAGCAAAGTCTTAAAGGTAAGTTCGCCAGGACAGAGAGGGGCACACAGAGAGGGGCACAGAGGCACACACACAGAGGGCCACGGAGCCACACACAGAGAGGGTCACGGAGGCACCTACAGAGAGGGTCACGGAGGCACGACGTCGAGACGGTGTGTAATGCGTCGAGGCGACTGCGAGCCGAGAAGCCGTTGCCGCGCGGAATTTTTGAACATGGTCAGTTTTTCGGAGCTCCGCGCGATGTTGAGACGAATTCCGCACGGCTCCGGCGATCGAAGTGGGACCTGCCCCGCGATACCGGACGGCTCAAGCGACCACGTTAGGTCGCGCTCATCGAATGGAGTTGCATGCTGGTGGGACAGGCCCTTAACTCAGCGGATGTGCCACTTTTCGGGTCGGTTCCCTTCTTCAGACCACCCCATCTTACCCATCCTATTTTCTCCAGCGGTGCTGCCTGGCCCGCAGAGTTAGTCCAGTACTTAGTGTAGTTTAGAGATGCTGCACAGAAACAGGCTCTTCAGCCCACCGAGTCTGTGCCAACCAGCGATCCCCGTACACTAACACTATCCTACACACTAGGAACAATGTACAATTTTTTTTTTTACCAAAGCCAATTAAGCTACAAACCAGTACATCTTTGCAATGTGGGAAGAAACCAGAGCTCCCGGAGAAAATCCACGCGGTCACAGGGAAATCGTACAAACTCCGTACAGACAGCACCCAGAGACAGATGGAACCTTTGTGTGCCCTTTGTGTCGACCTTTGGTATAAACCGGCATCTGCAGTTTTTTGTTTCTATTGAGCGTGAGATTCCAGTAAGAGTAGCAATGTTACAAAATTTTGAGATTTTAAAAGTCAAGCCTGCAATTTATCCCATCAAATAAAGCATAAAAAGAAGTTTAATTTGACACCTAATTCACTTTCATATCTTCAATAATTAAGAAAGTTATGACCATTGTCATACTCGGAAATTAGCATCTTGTTCCCCATTGCCTTTCAATTGACTTAACTCAAAAGCTGTGATCTAGAATCGTTAAAAGCCCATAACTTTGTTAAAAATTAAGAGAACGCAATGAAATTTCCAGTTATTATAGATTGAAGCATTCTGAAACAAATATGAAACAATCTTACTTGGATGACCTGAAATTAAAGCATATAATTAGGTAATTATCTAATTGTAGCTAATTACAAAATTCAATGAGTAGATCTAAACATCTATCCATTTCTTAAGAAAAGATAAACTTTTTTTTAATTGCCTAAGTTTCCAAATAACATTCACACAATAATCCACAATATAACATAATTTTTAAATCTCATTTTCATGAATTTCTGGGCCAAATGGAAGGAATTTAGTGTTTACTGCCCGTAAATTAATGGCCAATTAAATCAACTAGCGAATGGGTTTTAGTGGAATGCGGTGGATTGGAATGTTGCGGTTTGCAGTGAAGTCAGTATGAAAAATACAGCCGGTTCATACATTTTTTTTGGACCCCATTTCGCAACATGAAAATATTATTAAAGCCTCCATAAAAACCAACTTTTAATATAAAAAACTATTTACCTTTTTTTCTCCCCTATGCAAAATCCTTCCCGTTATCGGCGCTCACTGCTTTTGAAGGTGATTTTTAAATTACTCTAGATAATAAATAATCTAGCGTAATTTAAAAATACCTTCATTAATGAAATGTCGGAGCGATTTTTCTTCCGCAACGAAATCGCCCGACATTGATCGATTTGCCCTGCCTGTGGAAAAATGGCACTTTAAGCCCGCACCCCTCTGAAAGGCGCCAGTCACGCACACGGGGAGTGGCAGAACTGCAGCGCTGCTCAAGGTAAGTTTTGTAACATACCGAGTAAGAGGAGGGGACGGGAAGCATGGACCTCGGGCCTTTCCCCCTCTTACCTTAAAACTGTGCCCTCAAGACTTTGACATTTCCATCCTGGGGAAAAAGGATCTGGCTGTCTCCCCCTCTCTCCCCCCCCTCTCTCCTCTCCCCCCCTCTCTCCCCCCCCTCTCTCCCCCCCCTCTCTCCCCCCCCTCTCTCCCCCCCCCTCTCTCCCCCCCCCTCTCTCCCCCCCCCTCTCTCCCCCCCTCTCTCCCCCCCCTCTCTCCCCCCCCTCTCTCCCCCCCCTCTCTCCCCCCCCTCTCTCCCCCCCCTCTCTCCCCCCCCTCTCTCCCCCCCCTCTCTCCCCCCCCTCTCCCCCCCCTCCCCCCCCCTCCCCCCCCTCTCCCCCCCCTCTCCCCCCCCTCTCCCCCCCCTCTCCCCCCCCTCTCCCCCCCCCCTCTCCCCCCCCCTCTCCCCCCCCCCTCTCCCCCCCCCTCTCCCCCCCCCTCTCCCCCCCCCTCTCCCCCCCCCTCTCCCCCCCCCTCTCCCCCCCCCTCTCCCCCCCCCTCTCCCCCCCCCTCCCCCCCCTCTCCCCCCCCCTCTCCCCCCCTCTCCCCCCCTCTCCCCCCCCCCTCTCCCCCCCCCCTCTCCCCCCCCCTCTCCCCCCCCCTCTCCCCCCCCTCTCCCCCCCTCTCTCCCCCCCCTCTCTCCCCCCCCTCTCTCCCCCCCCTCTCTCCCCCCCTCTCTCCCCCCCTCTCTCCCCCCCCTCTCTCCCCCCCTCTCTCCCCCCCCTCTCTCCCCCCCCTCTCTCCCCCCCCTCTCTCCCCCCCCTCTCTCCCCCCCCCTCTCTCCCCCCCCCTCTCTCCCCCCCCTCTCTCCCCCCCCTCTCTCCCCCCCCTCTCTCCCCCCCCTCTCTCCCCCCCCTCTCTCCCCCCCTCCCCCCCCCTCCCCCCCCCTCCCCCCCCTCTCCCCCCCCTCTCCCCCCCCTCTCCCCCCCCTCTCTCCCCCCCCTCTCTCCCCCCCCTCTCTCCCCCCCTCTCTCCCCCCCCTCTCTCCCCCCCCTCTCTCCCCCCCCTCTCTCCCCCCCCTCTCTCCCCCCCCTCTCTCCCCCCCTCTCTCCCCCCCCTCTCTCCCCCCCCTCTCTCCCCCCCCTCTCTCCCCCCCCTCTCTCCCCCCCTCTCTCCCCCCTCCTCTCTCCCCCCCTCTCTCCCCCCCCCTCTCTCCCCCCCCTCTCTCCCCCCCCTCTCTCCCCCCCCTCTCTCCCCCCTCTCTCTCCCCCCTCTCTCTCCCCCCCTCTCCCCCCCTCTCCCCCCCCTCTCCCCCCCCTCTCCCCCCCTCTCCCCCCCCTCTCCCCCCCCTCTCCCCCCCTCTCCCCCCCCTCTCCCCCCCCCTCTCCCCCCCCCTCTCCCCCCCCTCTCCCCCCCTCTCCCCCCCCTCTCCCCCCCTCTCTCCCCCCCTCTCTCCCCCCCTCTCTCCCCCCCTCTCTCCCCCCCTCTCCCCCCCCCTCTCCCCCCCCCTCTCCCCCCCCCTCTCCCCCCCCTCTCTCCCCCCCCCTCTCCCCCCCCCCCCTCTCTCCCCCCCCCCCTCTCTCCCCCCCCCCCCTCTCTCCCCCCCCCCCTCTCTCCCCCCCCCCTCTCTCCCCCCCCCCTCTCTCCCCCCCCCCTCTCTCCCCCCCCCCCTCTCTCCCCCCCCCCTCTCTCCCCCCCCCCCCTCTCTCCCCCCCCCCCTCTCTCCCCCCCCCCCTCTCTCCCCCCCCCCCTCTCTCCCCCCCCCCCTCTCTCCCCCCCCCCCCTCTCTCCCCCCCCCTCAGTTCAGCTCTGGATATTGCCAGTGAAGG